>CAUJRU010000359.1:600000-838765 GCA_963277665.1 Viscum album
TATGAACAGTATTAAATACATTTTGAATTTTTTATACTCCATATAATTTTAGAATACATATTATGTTTTTCTTAAAAATAATATAATAAAAAATACATTTTTTTAGATAAAAGAAGTATTTTTTAGAAAATGCAATTTTACAGCCTTTTTAACAGAGGACCATTTTTAATCAGATATTTGACACTTTTATATATTAAATTTGATAAAATAAACTTATTATTTAGAATCGAAACATAAAAATATAGTTTTTATTACGTTTTTCTACTTTTCTGATTACTTTCATATTTTGATGAATAGTAAAAAATACTAAATTTTAATTGAAAAAAACTTTTTTAATCAAAATAATTTATAATTATAACTTATGTGTTTGAATGGTTTGAAAGTATAATTAGATTATATTTTTATTATTTAATACAATTAAGGTCATTATAAGTAATTTCACATTTAAATTTGAGATACACATGTCAATCTTTGGATAGTTTTTACTTTTTAAAAACTAGTTTTTGGTTTTGAGAATGCGAATTAATTTTAAATTAATTAATGAAACTTATAGGTTTGGAATTTTGTAAAATAAAATTTATTTTTGGATTCATAATATCAGAATTATCTTAGGGTGAATTTTTGGTATTTTTCTGAAAACATTCAATTTTGGATGAATAGTGAAAAACACTCCGTTATTATTTAAAACAGACTTTTTATTTAAATAATTATTGATTTTATTTAAAATTATTTTATTTTAAAACAGATATATAATAATTATATATGTTTATTGTAATTAATTGGAGTCATTTTAAAATAAAATTAGATGTATAAAATTTTATTGATCTTTTTACCGTCTTTTACCCATCTTCTAAGAGCATTTGAAATTTTGCATAAAATATAATTTTACCACTTCTATAAATTGAATTTAAAAAATCTGAGAGAAAAAGTTGACATCATTAAGAAAAATGTTGTTTAATAAGATGAAAATAAGTTTTGGTGAATAGTAATGTTTGACTTTTATTTACCACAGTTAAAAGTAAATAGGGAAATTAAAGGTAAAAATAATATTATAATTACCCTAACACATGTCCTAATTTTATTGGATAAGTTTGTTTCGACCAAAACCAAACATTGGAATAAAATATGATCCCTTAGTTCCACTTGGATTAGATTAGGACATTTATTATAATTTTATTTAAAGAAGAGTTAAAAGTGATAAATTCAAAGTTTAATAAAGAAAACCATTTTTAATATAGGGTTATACATAAGATAAATTAGACTATAAATATTCATTAGAAATATAAAAATATTTCCTACATCATGGTATTTTATTTATAAATTTTAGAGATTTAATATTTAAATTTATTTAAGACACAATGATGATGTCGTAATTACCTTCTTAATGAAATATTAAAATGGTTTATATTATAAATATTAAAATAAATAGAATTTAATAGTTTTGATTCCATAAAAAAAATTTCTAGCTTAATATGACATGTTAGGTTTGATTTTATAAATTATGTTCTATCTGATATGGTTGGTATGACTTTCAAAAAAACAAAATACCAAATGTGTCAAAATTGATATAAATTAGTTTTTAAAACAAATACTATATTATTGGTTGATACAATATTCCTAAAAATATAAGGATAGGAAAAAGGGATTAAATAATATTTTATATTTCATTAATGAACCGCTTGAGTTTCTCTTGGAAGTTTAGAGTAAGTTTATTAACCATATAGTGTAAGAATACAAGAAGACACAGTAAAAGTTAAACTATTTAACTAAGAGTTAAATCTAAAAGATAAGGTAAATATGGTAACCTAAACATGTATAAAACATTTGGTTGAGATACATTTTACCCATAACCCCCTAATTCTCAAAATAAATTCATTTTGATTCATTATAAACCGAATATGATTGTAGAATAAAGTAATATTTTAATCTTTTCCTAAAGTGACCCTCACCCATCTTATAAAAGGGAACTTCCCCATATCTCAAAATAACACCTCCAAATCCATTTGTCTTGGCCAAAAACTGCCCAAATATCCTCCCAAAATACATCATATCATCCTAGAGTCATTAATTTAAACATAAATCCAATCTATGGATCCCTTTTGATCAACTCAAAAGGAAACACCCGAAGAAGAGGTCATAATTTCACCACCCTATTTCAAGTTATTTTCTTCTTCCACTTCCTCTTTCTTTGATATTTCCATAACAAAATAATAAATCTTGTACCTAATACATACTGTGATGTTATTATAAATATTGTACAACCATATTCGTTATTCTATCCATCCTATAAATGATAAAGTCACCATACGTGCGTACGTACAACTTACTGTCTCCACGTTGTGGTGTAGTTTGTTATTCAAACACTTAATTATTTGGATGGGTATAATAATGAGTATAACTGATGTAAATAATAAATATAACATCTGAATTATTCTTTGTATAAGATATACCATCCAATTTCATATGATTTCACCATCAATATAATGATATTGATGCTCGTACGGACGTAAGGATTACCGTCTCCACGATGCGATGAGATTCATTTCCACGTTCACCATTCAACGATGATTATAAAAATATATATTATTAATAACTATGTAATATATGAAATAATAATTCTACTAGATATATATATATATATATGTGCTTACATATATATTATTCACTTACTTCCGTTCAATACGATATGAAAACGGAAACAACGTTTATGTTTACGTACGTCCTACCGTCTCCATAAACAGTGTTTCTAATTTCATATATCTATATATTATACATATTTATATTATATATATATATATATTATATAAACTGTGTTTTATATTATTGATGTATTTAAATCATGATTTAAGTGATACGATAAAGAATAACAAGTTAAAACATGTACGATAAAGAAAGCGATTATTACTCAAAATGTTAATTTAACATGGAAATCATTATTAAATGGCTCGTATAAAGTCATAAATGAATCATCTATGATATAATAAATATGAATATGGTTCTGGTATAAATTTATAACATACTATGGTCATAATACAGGAGGTTAAACATACCCTCAACCAAAGGAAAGTGCAAGGTAAGGGTTAATTCCTCAATCTCATTATTATCTGAGATAGTTTATGTGTAAGTATTCCCTGGGAATTTTTTTTCATCCATGTCCATGTTTTATAAAAATGTTTTCAAAATTAATATTTTAATATTTTATTATGGTAATATTTATCCAGATCAACATTTTAAATGTTTTTATGATTTATTTTTATAAATATTATTAATTAATGTCCATGTTCTAAAAATGATTTTAAGGATTTGTTTATATGGACATGATTGTTTTAAAATGATAATTCCTTTAAAAAATTTCAATGTGTTATGTGACACTTTGATTCAAAAATGTCTTAAATTTTTTCCTTTCTAAATTATCTGACTTTTAAATGATTTCATGAAAAAGGGATATTTCTCCCAAAGAGTTTTACTGATCATTTTCAACTATGTCAACATCCTTCACTGGATATTATTCTTGAGTGAGGTTGATTTATTATAATACAATATTCCATATTGTATTAAAGGTTTTTTTGGATATGTTTGAGTATGGATGTGTTATTTTGATGTCATTCATGGTTTATGGTTTGAGTATTAACATTTGATATGCTAGTTTTAATAAGAATGTTTATGTTATGTTTCAACATTTTCATATGAGGAATGCAGTAGACATAGTAAGTGATGGGTGGAGCCTACTATAGCTCCTCGATGCATCGGTAGGTCTCATGAGACAAACTAGTGTCTTGGAATAAGGCCTTCAAAAAAAATTTATTTGTAGTCTTGGGACAATTCCTTGACTATGTGGTAAAAATGCCTGACGTTAGGAATTCCCTCATTATGAAATTAATTATTACATGTGATTATTCAATTAGTAGAATATCCATGTGCATGTTTTATGATGATGTTTGATTTATTTTTTTCCATATTTTGTTCAATATTATGTTTAAAAAGGCTGTTGTTTTTATTACACATCTTGCCTAAAAAGTCTATATCTTCCGTTAAATTTTTTACCCTTACTGAGCATCTGAGCTCACCCCTTTCTTATGTTGTATTTTCCCAAGATTCCAAGAAGTGTATTATGATTGATATATTGGGTTAAGATAATGGGAATAATAAAATTCTCAAAGAACTATTTATGTTATGTTTTATGTTTGAAATTTTAATGTAATGTTAATGTATGTAATCAATTTTATAAGACTGCTAAACTGATCGGTCCTTCTGGACTTGATTCCTTGTAATCTTGCCAATGTATTAAAATAATACACTGACTCTGGGTAACTAGGGTCTGGGCATTACAATAAATCCTCTACATGAACCTTCTTTAAATAATCTTCAATATAATAGTAGAAGTATTCAACTATTTTGATCTCTTTATACTCTCCAAAAATACTTTAATCATAAAAAGGATCATGGTAAATTGATTCAATAAATGTGAAATTACCATATTTTTCAACATCAAGAAGTTTTTGATCCTTCTTCTTCATCATAATTTTCCTTTCCTTCTTTGCCTCTTTATTCCATATATTATTCAAATCCCTGACTAAAAGTTCCATTTCCAATATAGTATCGATCATAATAAAATTATTTATTCGAGGTTCTTCTTAAAAAATTAAAAATTAAAAATTCATCTAGAGGTAGATAAAATATTTTTTTAGGGAACCTAGGATTTTATTGGATAACAATTTCAATTAAATATGGATATTTTGACCACAGAGAGATGAGGGGTGAATTAGTGGTCTGTTAAAATGTTTTAGGAATTATTGATTTTTTAGTTCATCCTCATAGACTACTTATAGTCTTGATATTTTCTTTTGAGTCTCAAATACTCTCTCACATAAATAAATACAAAAAGGTACAAGAAACATGTATTTAAATTTTTTAATACAAATACCTACTCATTGAGTTAATTGGATATTCACCCAAATCAAGGATTCTTCACTATAATCAATTTCTAACTACAATGGTTGGTATTTCTCACACATTCACAACTTCTCACCATACATAAAATTTCTTACTTCTCACATTAATTCCACAAAACACTTCTCACTACAATCCTAGTGAAACACTAGGATTACCCTATACACCCTATGTTTCATAGGTTCTATAGATTCTCACCATGTATATAAAAGTGTTCATTTCTGATTATTTTTGGATTTAAAATTCTAGGTCTACATATGATTCCTTTTGATCAACAAGATGGATCTCCTTCTTCTCAACTAAATTATTCAAATTCTAGTATGCCTTAAAAAAGTGCGTGAAACTCATTACTTGTTTGGATTAGCTTTGTAGATCTTTATAGAAACCACTCACCAGGATTTATAACTAAATCTAAACTACTATGATCTTCAATGATCAAGTGGGCCATTGTACTTTGAAAGGTTCGACACAAAAATCAATAACTCAAACAAAAATGTTGTACTCTCCGTATATATTCACCATCTCCTTATGATTTTTCAACAATAGATATCACAAAATCCTTATCAACTATTCTATTTGATACCTATAGGATATTTCCCTTATAACTAGATCAAATTTATCTTATTATTATTTTCTCCAAGTGTTATATGTTTTACTTCTTGATTCACAGATCTTGGACCCCTCTACACTTACACCCTATAATATTTTTATTTTTATATGAAGGTCACCAAGAAATTTATTTTATCTATATTTTGAATATAGAAAATTAATCATATAATTTGGTTCCCATGATCACTTACATATTTTAACCTTTTCATACATGGGTGACCTCTCATTATTCAAAAATTATTCCCCCCCCCTAAACAATTTTTTTAAGAAAAAATATAGCGTGCCCTTACTTTTTCACTATTCTTTTTAATATTTCTTTACTCTTGGATGCATGAAACCTCTTTGTGATACTTATATTAGGCTTGATATCCTCACCCTATTCTTATCAAAATATCCCAATAAAATATATAGATCAAAATTTATCATTGTTTTATCTAAACAACAAAGTATATTTAGTTCGAGATCAACTTCATCTTCTATATCTTGAGGACTTTTGAAAGTGGTTATCAACTATGGACCATGATGTGGTTCATTTTTTTCTTTTTCAGCCCGTATTCTCTCATTTGAGAAACCACATACAAATCCATGACATAATTTAACTCTCAATTTCTCAAAGTTGGATTATTATCTTTGCAAATTTTTGGAACAATATACACCCTGAGGGGGGGGGGGTGAATCAGGGTGAGAGATAAATTTAAAATTTTCTTCAACATCTTTGTAAACATTGTTTTAGGTTATTTTAACCACATATTTTGAAATTGTGTTTCACATTTCACTGGATTACTCCCTCTTCTAAACCTCACAAAGTGAAAAAAATTAGTAAGGAAGTAAAGAATCCAAGAAAAATAGGGATTTCTACTTGGTTCACCAAAAAATAGATTATCTACGGAGCATACACCAACATTGTGTTATTCATACATGAATACACTATGTTTCATTATTTTGGTGGATATAAATAATTCAACAAAGTACAATCCATTATAGGATCAATTCCATTATAATATTTAGGTTTTAAAAACTCTTCATATAAGGAACACTACCTCTTCTTCACCTCTACACACTGCGTTGATTAAGGAACTTACATAATTTATAGAATTGTAGGTATTCTTCAAAATGTTGGAAATATAATAATTTCTACCTAATTATCATGAAACTCTATTTTCATCATAGTTCTGATTTGATGCTCATTAAATGCACTATTTACTTGAAATGTTTGTTCAAGACATTATATTTTCCATAACTTTTGCTTTCACAAAACTCTTAATTTCACTCAACATTCACTTTATAAAACTTGTGTTCAAATAAGTGAATCCTTTCAGTTTCAAAAATCATCATAGTTTTCATAGAACTAAAACTTTGGTATAACTATCACTTCATGAACCTTGTGTTTTGATAAGTGTGACCTTTATGTTTCACCTAAGAAACTTTTGATCTTTCAAAAATCTCACATGGTATTAATATAATCAATTTATTTTCTTCTGGTAGATGATGTATGCTTGAATAAGTTCAAGAAACCTTCTTGATCAAGTTGAAATAGGTCCTTTATTCATATAAACTATGGTAAAATTAATGATTCATGAAATAAATAGATTTACACAAATATTTTGTGAATCAGAGCCTCTGATATTTGGTAAGTCTCACTATATAAAAATGTGGG
Source organism: Viscum album (assembly GCA_963277665.1). Lineage (NCBI taxonomy): Eukaryota > Viridiplantae > Streptophyta > Magnoliopsida > Santalales > Viscaceae > Viscum > Viscum album. The sequence continues at coordinate 607,217 of CAUJRU010000359.1, forward strand.
GGGTAACCACCAATTTATAGATGTGGTCAATCATTCATGAAACTTCCTTTCATTACACTTATAATGTCTAAACTCGAGGTCCACATAAACTATTCTTCAGGCTGGTGGGTCACATGGACTCAAGCGTGCCTCCCTGTAAGCCAGAGGATGTTGAATAGTATTGAGGGTGTAAAGGTTGTGTATTGAAGAGACTATATCTTCTTATGAGAATGGAATTATATATATAATTAGTAATAACTAATATCAGAAGTACACATAATAAATAAATAGAATAATAAAACAGGTGTGAAATCATAAATAAATGCATAACTTAATAATAATACCAAAGCCTCTAAGGCTATGTATGATACATGTATACTTGGAATACTGATATACAAAAAGGTAAATGGTAGATATATGCATGATATAAAAAAGAAAAAAAAGAAGAAAAGGAAAAAACATATCCATAAGAATATGTAGAATAAACATGGTCCTTTACTCCTATGCTCCACTATAAGCTTGGTATATCAGCAACATGTAGTAGGGTATTTTCCCTTGTCAACACCTACAGACAGATAATCTTCTTGGGTACTAAAGGTATCCTGGGTTGGGTGTGAGATATAAATCTCAGTAGGCCACCACCAGAAGTTCATACGTTTAATCCAAATCGTGCTCGTAACTAAGTAATAATCAAATTTAGATGAATAATAAAAAAATTCTGAATAAATAAATAACCATTCCACTTAGGTTTCTGAAGGACACCTGGCGGATCTACCTACTTCGTCTTATATCTAGGAAGTGTCTGAAGAGTAACTATATATATGTATATTAATAATATATATTTATATAGTATATTTATATAAATTTCATCCACTTATACGAACCAATTATGTTTTGATGTATGTGGATATATACCTAGAGTACTATTGATGGATAGACCAGAACATAACCCAAATATCCATGACCAGTCTAATGAGCCTATTAGCTCAAGCAATAGGGTACACTCCCTACATCCCAATAAGAGTTTAATACATCATGAACGACACTCAATATGGTGAGCTATCCATCATGTCATCACTCTAATCATGGAACATGGCGTGTACATCCCAACACCCATATAGTATTACTGGTGTGAGATTACATACTCAACACTCGATATAAAGGAGTATGATTTTCCACCATGCACAATACCCCTTACCATCATACACATACCTTATAAAGGTGTATTCAAAATTATAATTTTCATGAGGAATAAACTCCTATGAAAAATGTTCTCTAAGGATTTATATATAAATAATTCATATTAATATTTATAACATTACACATAAGGAAAATAATTCTCAAATTTCCCTTTATTCAAGTTTAATTATCAAAAAAGCATTAAAATTATAAAGAATCATTTAATATGAAAAAAACATAATGCATGGCCTTAACATACTTTGAATTCATCCCATTAAACCTAATTGATTCATTTAAGTTGAGGAACCCATCGTACATAAGCCTTTCTATATAAACCAGTTCATTTATTAAAATAAGGAAATTACATATTATATAATTCTCCCAGTCCAATTCAAACCATTAAATAAAATATAGATGGAGATTCTAGTCATGGGTTAAAAGTCATTAAAAGGGGGGGCATGTAGGAATGGACAATGATTACAGAATCCCTACCGGTAACTAGTGTTCCACATTCACCTACTAATAGGTGGAACACTGAGTAATGAAGTTGGAAAACTCACATATCATACCAGGACACCAATACTGGTGGTGTAGGTCCATATAGATTTTGGTGACACCGAGGTGAACTTCCCATGTTTAGGAATATAATTCCCACATCTGATCCAATCTAATGTTATTTGGGAACCATACACACCCATGAAACCAACTTCATAACACCTCATTCATGAAATGTTTCACATGTTCAAACAATGTTTCTTGTGTCATGCAACATTTCATAGGGCCATATGAAACTAAATTTATTATTCTGGTTCTCTTTCCTTGGGATCATCATATATTGTTATTATTTTACCTACCTGTTTGACATCCTGAATAATTTAGAGGCATCAAACCCAAATTTTCTTTAAGTCTCCTCCCATATCACTATAAATCTGATAGGTGATTTGTTTATATAAAACACTACTCTCCCTTAATAAATAATCCACATTCAATAGATTTCTTATGTGATTTAGAAAACTATGGAAGAAAATAGTTCTCTTATAAATATAATATAAAATATATAAAGATATTATTCTTTCCTATTGAGATCTATCTTTCACTTTTGACAACATCTATCAATTTATTCTTGAATAAATTTCTCTTGTTACCATATTTAAATTTCAAACCCATTTTTTTATGTTATAACTACAAAATTTTACAGATTTTCAGTGAGTTAATTTACCAATTGTCTTTGAGTCATCATCTAATCCTATAATCCTAAAGAGTTATAAAACATTTTAGGAATCATGATTTGAAAAAAACTCAATGTCTTCCATGTTACTCACTTACTTACATAGATACCATCCATGTAAATTTATAACTTTTAAAGACTATCCTATGATCAAAATCACCATAAAACAATATAGTCATTGAATAAGAAATTATACACAAGTGTAAGAGACATACCACATGTTAAACCAAGTAAAATCACTTGTTAAAGATAACCTCATAGAACCTCTTAGTATGCATGATATTCAATTCATCACAAGACTACCTTTTCAAAAAAGGCTAAACAATATAGAGAACCTATCACTAACCCTCATGTAATATATATATATTTATACTGATACCAATTTTTAATATGAATCATTGAGCTACCTCCAAATGTTGAATTCTTCTTCAGAATGGGGAGACGAAATGATAGAAACACACTTGATTTTGTAGCATCTTCTATGTATCCTTAAAATAGTCATATATTTCCACATTTTTTATAAAAAAATATAAAAACCTGAAATACATGAATGTTGATGATTCTATATAAATATATCTTTTTTTGGCAGTTAAATTCAACTTGAAGTGAGTCCTGACACCAATGGTTTAATATTTAATGTGACTTGGAACCACTGGACTATTCAATTATAGTTTTGACATGTCTTCTGTTTTACATGTGGATCATTATTATATGATATTCAATTTTTAAATATCACTACTTTTAGATAAATGTTTTAAAAATATAGTGGTTTTTGGCACCAATTATTGAATCCAATACCAATGATAAGATTCATGTATTCTAACTCTACTTATCACATGTATCTTTATATAGATTTTGAATCTATTCCCCTTTAGCACACACACACACCCCATGGATAAAATCTACTCCTTAAGCCTATATATATTCAAACATATATTAGAAATTGTTAAATTTATGGGGAGAGGGGTACCTCAGAAATCTTTAAAAAGAGGATTTTGGTTAATCCCAATATACCATTTCATTGATATTTTCTTTAAAAATGTTTTAATCTTATGTTTGTTCCAACTTCCTAGCCAACTCTAACTCTTGAAAACATATAATTAGGAATTCATTAATCATATAATTGGTCTCCTTTAAATAAATAAGTACTTTTGTCATGAAATTTTCACAATTGTGGATCCAAACCTTCTCATATGAATTCCTTTCTTTGATACACCACATGTGCACCATTTTACATGATTCTTCCCCGAAATAGGAATCTTACCATTGGTATTCTTCTCTTTCGTATTAATCCATTGTAATGATCTTTTATTACCATTCATTTCACTTCTTAAGATAATTCTTGAAATTTAACAATCGATTTATTTTTATTTCTTATTTTTATGATCCATGTAAGAATCCTCACTATTTTTCATTTGAGGTGAGTCTTTTTTTAGACGTTCATACTCTTTACTCAAAACCGAAGTAGTATCCCATTATTTTTATATATTTTATTCATTAATCTTTAATAGGGACATTTAAAGTTAATGATGATATGTTCTTTGTACAATAAGAGTTGAAATTATTATTTTTCCTCATTTATACTGTTACTATTTTCTAGCTTAAAATGTCGTTTTTTATTATACAATATTTCCTTGTATGCCATTGGAATGTAGGACCTGCTTATAACATATTTTTCCATCCATACATTCTTACAACCAAATTATCTTTTCATATAAATGAGGTAAGATTAAATAAAATATATTCCATTAAACACATACCTTGTATCATCATGTATCTGTTTAGATGATGATGTATCCATTCTTGTTCCATAATAGAACCTTTAAGCTTATTTACACACACTCATAGTTTTACCCATTCTTCTATATTAGTAATATCTCCTAGATCCCTTATTTATAGAGACTTTACTTTAATATTTTTTAGGTAACTTCCCCTAATTTTTATATTTTTTATTTGATTACTTTCATGATCTTCTCAAAAAAACTTCTCTAGAGGAAAATTCCACCTTTTCCTTTCCCTTATTAAACTATGATTTGACTCCAGATCCTAGATATTTCAGTATTTCTCCTTAAGCTGAGAATCTATCTAAGTTAATATAGAAATAATTTCATTTTCACAATTTATTCCCTTATTTAGTTATGAATTGATAGGGAGGAAGTTTTCATTTATCTCCTTCTCAATGACCATCTTATTTTGACATTCTGACAAAATTATTCAAGAAGATCAATTTTTTATTTAATCTGGGAACCCATACTATGTATGTAAATATTTAGGTCCACCACCTCTCTTTTCATCCTCTTATTTTCTATGGAAAAAATATACAATTATTTCATGTCACACTTCTTATAAAATCCCTCACTCATCCACATTTCACTATAAGGATTAGATCTCTTCTTTATCATGGAACAAACTCACTTTAAAATAATGACCATACATCGTAGCATCAACCTCATTTTTTGAATTTTAATCACATATGAATGTTTAATCAACATCCCTAACTCCCCCAAATATTTTTTTATAAAACACATCATATTTAAGTGGATCCATAAAGTTATTTATTTCAATAATTTTAAAATCACATCTCTCAATTATTTTATTTCATTCTCCAATAAAAGACTTTAAATTTTCAATATCCTTTGATTTATCTTAAGATTTATATTTCATATCCACTACATATTTTAATTTCACATGACTAACTTATGGATCTATTATTTATTTCTTTAATTGTTCAATATATTCTTAAAACTTATCCATATATTCAGTTGATTCTTTTAACAACCCATTTTCATTAATTTCTCACTATTTGATTATTTAATTATTATTGAGAAAATTTAAGCTCTACTTGAATGTCAACAACACACGTTGGTTAAATATTATATTGGGAGAATTATGAATTTACTAATTTATAAGAAATATCAACAACATGGTTAGATTTAGATAAAACCATAGATTTATAATTATTCACCTTGATTTCAGTACATTCTATGCTAGTGGAATTATTCTTGTCCTTTTTATTATTCTTTAATTTTGTTATATCACCCTATTCAATAATCCTTTTCACTATCTTTTTATCGTTTTCAAATTTTAAACATCCTCATGAGGTTAACATCAAAACATGATTTCTCTCTGTATGTTTTTTCATAAACAACTTTCAGAGTCATCTAAATTTATTAAGTAGTATCACAATGAGTAGTTTTCTTATAAAAAAAATTTAAAAATGATCTATTTATATCCTTACTAATTTGGGAATTATCCAATTGAACACTATGATTAATAATTTTAGTATCACTCAAGATAAATTCTATGAACTTTTCACTATAATAAATTTGGAATATGATCAATTATTTCTTCCATATGTCAAATTAAGTTCCATTAAAAAATGAATCCATCATCATACAATACATTTTTACAAATAAAATAAATAATTATGAGGTTGAACATTTATTCTGAATGTTTACCCTTGGATACCACTTTTTTATGCATATAAACCTTAGGGGGTGGTTGAATAAGGGTGAAAAATAAATTTAAACTTTCATCCATATTCTGGTTAAATTTTTTAGGATCATGTTCCCTTATTAGAAGGAATTTTGTTCAAACTATCACTTGATTAACCATTCCTCTAAACCTCACTATGTAATAAAAAAATATTTAGGACATTAAAACATTCATAGGACACTAATAGTTTTACTTGGTTCACCAAAAAGGTCTAGTCAAACGATCATATAATGATATTGGGTTAGTCGTACGAAGTTCCACTGTGTTTCACTAGTTTTGTGGATAAAAAAGGTTCTTTAAAAATTATTCCATGATAGGAACACTGCATTTACAATATTTAGATTTAGAAACACCTCACCCAAGGCACATTGCCTCTTCCTCACATCTGCACACTGCATTGATGAAGGTACTTCCATAGTTCATATATTTATAAGTATTCTTAAAAATACTAGCGACATAACGATTTGTCCACAATTAGAATAAAAATCTTCTTGCATCTTAGTCCTCATTTGATTCTATTTAAATTCACTATTCACATGAAATGGATGTTTAACACATTTTTTTATTTAAATTATTCTTTCATAAATCTCCCAACATTCACTCAACTCTCTCTAACCGAATATTTTTTTCGTGTAAGTGTTTCATTTCAATTTTATATAACATTTGATTTTTCATGAAACTATAAATTTTCTACAACTATCACATTGTGAAACTTGTGTTCATGTATGTTTTCCCCTATAGTTGTTCACAATAAACATGAGATATTTCATGAATCCCACTTGGTCATAATAAACTGATGTTTCTTTCTTCATGCAACTGATGTGAGAATTACTGTTTCACATAATATATTATTTCATGAAACTGATTTCCACTTGAATAAGTGTACAAAACCTACTTGGTCATGTTGAAACAAGTCCATTTTATATAGAACTTACATTTTTATTACTTATTCGCACAATAAATATCTTCTAACAACTATTTCATAATTCCTAGACTCTAATGTTTATTAAATATCAATCTACCCAAATTAGGGGGGGGGGGGGTAGCCACCAATTTATATTTGTGGTAGACCCTTAAAGTTATTTCCTTGTGCACTTCCAAAAATTCATGCAACATTACTGGTTCATTGATATTCAATTATTTTATACATACTTTAGTGTGAAAATATCTACCATTATGAAACACCCATTTATATTTCATCAGTTCACAAAACTCTTTGTGTTGTGTAACTTCAAATTTCATGAAAATCCATAACTTTCCAAAAAACACCTCCTTCACTAAATATTGGAATAGAAACATTAAAACACATCTTTGGGAAACATTGATCTTCTTCACGCAACGTTTACAACTATGGATTTCATGAAACTATAAAATTTTAAATAATCACTTAGATTTTCTATATTTTGATGAGAAATAATTGAATATTGATTTTTAATTAACTTTATGAAATAATAAATACCTTTCACACAAATTTTTAATTTTTATAAAAAACCATTCCTTTTCCATACGCCCATTATATTTATTAGATCCCCCATGTCCATGAAACCTTGTATTTTTCACGAGACTTATTTTTTTTATAGAAACATTATGAAATCTTCCCAATCAGAAACATATCTTCTCTTCTTGAATTTTTATAACCAAATATTTTTCCCATTTTCTAACTAGTTCCTTGATATATATAGTGATATCAAATAAATAAGTCTATCACCAAACATAGGTTTGGTCTTGGCCATGTGCATATCATATTACCATTTTTTGAATGTATCCCAATAAACTATCCATACTATGATTGAAAACCAATGAAATACTAAACATAGGTTTAGGTAAAACACACAATCTATACTACAACATGGTCTTCCATATCTCATATTTTTAGATATTAAATGACTCAAATGATTCCCTCAATATCTCAAATTGAAGAAACTCACACATAACTTTGATCATCATGATGTGGAGACCATTTTTTTCCCATTTTACCATGGCCATGAACTTTTATATTGAATGGGAAACTTTATCTTCTTGTTTTCATAGTCATGTTCTTCTCCTCTATGTCATGTTCATTCCTCTTCTCAAGGAACAAATGCCTTATTTGGATGGTATATTTTAATCTTAGAATTTATCATGCATCATAAATGAATTATGATGTTTATAATATGTTGTAAAATCTCATACATCATATCAATTTGTTCTTTAGAATCAAAAATATTGCAAATTTTTATATTTCACACTATAGCAACATGAAGTTTTTCTATGTGTAAAGTCATAAAATTATACCTACAGGTGACTTTATTTATGTAAATTTAAATTTATATGCTCTATGCATTCTGTACACTCTAAGTAAATTCATACACTCATTAAAAAGTCAACCAATGATAGAAAAATCAAATGATGCTTTTCAAATTCATATGAATATATTTTTTACAAACAACATGATGTTATATAATGCTCTAAAGTCTAACGCTCCACTATGAAGGTCATATACTCCACGCATTTTCCATTTTCCTACCTCATCTCAATGTTATAAAATTATAAAAAACTCATATGATGTAAGCTTATAAATTCAAATGATCTCTAAAGTGTAAATATGAACAATGAAATTAGTAAACTTATGTATTCTGTATTTTCATACCTGATCTCAAATTTATATGATTCTAGAAGTCATGTAATATCAAAAAACCTTACGATTATCCAGACATTATCACTTTTGAACCAGAATATTATCCTCCTTTTTAAAGACCTATAATTTTCAAAGAAATTTTATTTCATTATTCTTTGGAATTTTATGAGTCTGTGGCTTCTGATGACACTTAATTCTGAGGCCCGGTGTGCCCGGAATCAATTTTCATAGTTTTTTTCGGGTACGTTCAGTAAACTTACGAGCCGGTTTTTCTATATTTTGAACCAGTGCTCAGAATTGAAACCTGAGGGCACTGATGAACTCGCAACGCCATTAATTTCTTAAGGGTACCTTTATCGTAGTTGCGTTTTATGCGGGTTGAAAGTTAAAAATTGGGGTTTAATTGAAAAATTAAATAAAATTGTTTAGAACAATTTTATTTATCTATGCTGGTTATTTCCTCCCATGGGGAAGTTATTGGTGGAGCCCACACCCACATAACATCCCATGTGTGGATAATTATGGGGTGGGGCCCATATGATCACCAACCGTTCATCTCCCCATAACCTCTCATAAACCCCCAATTAACTCCCCTCCTTTTATTATGACAACTCCCCCTTATTGAATGAGAACTCTCCCTCTCCCTTTTTATTTCACATTAATATTTTCCAACACAAGTTAATTATTGAATTCAAACTCTTAGATTAATTAATTAAAGGGTTTGAATCTTGAATTACATGTTTGAATAAAAAGAATATCTTTAGCTATTATTTGGTTTTTGGGGCATTCGTTGTGTGGGAGGATTTGTTAGAGAGCTTTGGAGAAATGAAGAAGAGCGTTATTCTCTCAACGAAGAACACCGTCCTTCCAACGAAGAACCGTCGAGGAACGTCAAATATCGCCTTCGATCTTTAGCCAAACCAAAGGAGAAAGAACCTACTTCAAGGAATGCCGACGACATGTCACCCTCGACCCTTCTTCCCCAACGTTAACGAATTGATGCCGTCTTCCGGTGATGCCGTATTCCGCGACGCTCGACTACTGTGAACCTTATTTCAATGTAGGCATTTGTTCATTCTGAAGTGATTATTTCGCACCTTTTTCTTTGATGGAAATTATAGTTTATCTTTTTCCAATTGGTACCGCTTAATGTAGAGGGAGTGGGCCAAACACAGACGACCCGATGACCCTCTGGAGTCTCCTTGTTTGCGATTGAGGCGCGTTGGAAGAGGCGGTGAGGAAGAAGCGGAACTCGTGCACCAGACGCGTGCGGAAGAACTGTGGCCCGCATATGTGGGTCGCTCGACTGGGAAAGAACTGACCAGCCATAGCAGGCTGGGCCAAAGGGAGAAACTGCAGAACCCCACGGCGCTGTGCTGCGGAGAACCGCGACCTGCGCAGGGCGGGCCGCTTCGATGGAAGAACCGGCCGGCTCGTCAGCCGGCCGGGTGGAGGAAGGCCGCGACACCAGGGTACTTTGTTGGATGAATAGTGGCCCACCCATGCGGTCCGGTTGTGCCATAAAGGTCGGCCAGCTTCGGCCAACCAGTTAGGGAGGGCGGCGCCACCGGTTCGGGTAGCCGGGGGGCCGCACCCCCACGCCTCAGACCGCTCGTCCCCCCTCGGGCCGAGCCGCGGCCGGGCCGCTCCCCTCGGGCTAAGACGCACGTTTCATCGGGTCAGTCTGACCCCCCACTATCGAGTCGGACCCACCAAAACTGGGTTGACCCGACCTGCTAGCCCACTAGGCTTAACGAGCTGGGCCCGTTTCTACTTAAGGGTGAATATCTTGATGACTGCACGTCCGATCAACGCGCTGTCTTTGGGACTGGGACCCTCATGAAGTGGAGGTCCTTTTATGACACTCTAAGTGAGTTTTGGATTAATTTGGAAAATGGACGGGTTTGGAATGAGCGTATTTCCAACCGGGCCCCTGGAACAGAAAAGCCAATATCTTTCAGACCGGGCGTCCGATTGACACACTGTCTGTCGCATCAGGTTCCTTTTGATGAGACGGAGCTTCGGGACACTTAAAATCTAGACTTTATGATAGTTTATGTCTCAACCCCTTGTCTTGAGGAGCAGAACCTCCAGGAATCGAGCGTGCTGTGTGCGGGAACCCTAGAGGTGGCCGCGACTGCAATAACTACCATACTGGAATCCTCCGTGGGTTCGGCGATGACGACAACCATACTTGAATTCTTTGTGGGTTCGGTGATGATGAAAACTATACTGGAATCCTCCATGGGTTCGACAGTGACGACAACTGTACTGGAATCCTCTGTGGGTTCAGCTGCGACAACAACTGTACTTGAATCCTCTGTGGGTTCGGCAGCGATGACAACTATACTAGAATCCTCCGTGGCTTCGACAGCAATGATGAATCAGTGGCTTCATCTGATCATAACAATCTCTATACTAAGGATGTGTACCTGTGTGAGCTGATTATGACTTCCAATCATTACAATCGGTGTGATTGACTTCTTTCCTTTGTGGACTTAGTTATGCTTGGGATCGGGAGTTGGAGCCGAACTGATATTGATGACTAAGGTATATGTATGAGAATATACCTAAGTAGAGTTAGTTGATACTTAATGATTGTAATTTTCCTTTGTGGTTTATCCTTCTTGGATTTTGGGAGACCTTCGGGGGTCTCGGGGTCCCTACTAAGTATCGTTATACTCACCCCTGCATGGGCAATGCCCGCACAACGTTGTGTTGGTTGCAGACGTCGGACAGAAATGATCGTGTTTGAGGCTTATGGAGCTGGATGGTACTCGGAGGTAGACCACATGGCGGGATGTACACGGAGCGAACAGATGGACCCAAGGTATCGAGGAGACTATCCGTACCCACTCTTCAGGTGGGATTTCTGGAGGAAGACTTAATGGTTGCTGATTTACTTTACTACAGTTGTACTAGCCTTTCAGTTGTACTATACTTTTTAGTTGAGTTTGTATTCTGGCCCATTTACCTTTTAGCACTTACTTTGTATTCAGTATTACTTTGTGCTTACTTCAGCTTGCATACTCTTTTGTGTTTATTTAGTAACATAAAGTCAATGCCTTCCCTTTTTATTAGGATTTTCGCCTTTGGTGCTAGTTGCCAGCCCCTGGCCTATGGAAGGCGGGCTTGGGGTAGTCACGGCACGGGCCCTGAGGATGGGTCGTGACAAATTGGTATCAGAGGAGTCAGTTCTACGGCAGAACTCATCACTCTTATCATTTATTCGGTGCAGCAATATTGTTAAGAGTATTGAGTGTGGTTTTTAGTCCAGGGAATCCAGTGTTGGTGTGACGGCCGACGTTTCCATACACCAGGACCCTGACCCTTGATTTCTGACTTAGTTCACGAAAACACTGATTTCATGTGTGTTTAAAAAGTTTTCTTTGTGAATAATTTGTGTTATCTCACCAGGTATACTGTTTTGACCGTGGAGAACCTGTCTCTTTTCAGGATGGCCCCGCGAAGGCAACCATCTAGGGTTCTGAGCTGCGTACGAGATGGAAGGCCACCGAGAGAGGAGGCCTCAGTGCAGGGACCCATCACAGCGGAAGCACCAGTAGTACCACTACTCGCAGAGCCACTGATACCACCAGCCCCAGTGAAAAAGAGTGTGTTGTACAAGTTTCAGCGATAGAGTCCACCCAGGTTCTGTAGACAGACGGACCCTCAGACAACCGAGGATTGGATGGAGGCCGTCGTCAGGGTTTTTAGATTGGTTGGGAAACCAGCTGACCTTATGGTGATACTTTCCGTGAGTCTCTTGCACGCAATAGTAGGTAGATGGTAGAGCTTGATGCTCCATGTTCACGACGAGGCATGTCTTCTTTGGACAGACTTCGAGAGTCTCTTCTGCTCGGAGTTTGTTCCCACCACCCTTCGTGGAGTGCAGATCTAGGAGTTACTTCATCTGCGGCATGGCAGTATGACAGTAGCTCGGTACTCAGCGAGGTTTACTGACCTCTCTTGTTACTCCACAGAAATGGTACGAGACCCATTCTTCAAGGCCCAGACCTTTGAGTAGGGACTGCGGCACGATAATATAGCTTCGACGATTCCTCTCAGCATCCCGACACAGGCATGGGTGCTATAGAGATCCCTTCTAGTGGGGAGCTTTCTCGTTGAGCAGTCACCGGTAGTGAGACCTACCACAGGGCGACACGTAGCAGAGTCTTCTGCACCCTATAGTAGATAGTTGATGAAGAGGTTAAAGAGGACCAGTCCATCAGGTGGGCAACCTGAGGATACAGGTTCGGTTGTGCGGGGCACCTGAAATAGATCCAGCTATCCGAGGATCAGGTAGTGTTATGCATGCGGCGAACATGGTCACATGGATCGATACTGTCCAAACCACCATGCAGATGAGCAGAAGACATTAGAGGGACCTCCCAGGCAGAGGCAGAGGTTCGACCGTGGCGGTCCGTCAGGAGCAGGCGGACGAGGTAGAGGAGCTAGTCGAGCAGCGGGTGGTGGACGACATTTCGAGGCTCTACCACCACCACCACCAGGAGGTCCACCCCGACCACAGGGAGCTGGAGGACAGAGGCAAGCTCAGCTCCAGGAAGTGGAGGCTTATGAACACGGCACACCTGATATTATTCGAGGTACTATATATATCTACTCCACCCTTGATGTCGTATTTATTGACACAAGAGTGAGTTATTATTTTATTACCGCTGCCCTTGTTCGGAGCTCATAGATTCTGATGGAGCCGTTGGCTCGATCCTTACGGCTAGAGACTCCTATGAGAGAAAAATCGATGATTACACACTGGTGCTAGTAGTGTGAGATTACTCTATGAGGAGAGAGTTTCGACTGGGATCTTCCTGTAGCAGCGTAGAGGCCTTATGACGTCATCTTGGGTATGTACTAATTGTCAACAATCCATGTTCAGATTGACTATATTAGGGGAAAGGTGCGGTGTATCCACATGGACGGGAGCAGGTTCACCTTCATCAGCGAGAAGGGATCCTTAGCAGTGCATGATGGACTTATACAGAGGAGAGGGCAGCCGATCACACATCTGTTGGGTAGTCTCATCCATGGAGTGGTTGATGTGCAGAGTACCTATTTTCCTATTGTGTTGGATTAGTATGTTGGCGTTTTTCCTGACAACGTACCCGGACTACCTCGTCATAGAGAGGTAGAGTTGTACATAGACCTGTACCCCAAGACATCACCGATATCTACTAAAACATATGGGATGGCTCCTACCAAGATTTGTGAGTTGCGGGTATAGCTGGAAGACCTACAGGGAATGGGATTCATCCAACCCAGTGTTTCACCCTCTGCTTCTCTGATTCTATTCGCCAAGAAGGTGGATGGGAGCTTACGACTGTGTGTCGACTACCATCGCTGGAATCAGGTGACCGTGAAGAACAAGTACCCACTCACGAGGATTGACGATCTCTTTGATTAGCTCAAGAGAGCACATTGGTTCTCAAAGATAGACCTCAGGTTAGGCTATGAACATCCCAGAGTTCGAGATAAAGAAGTGCAAAAGACGGCCTTCAGGTGTCGGTATGGACACTACGAGTTCATGGTTATGCTTTTCGGCCTAACCAACACACTAGTAGTGTTAATGAGTATCATGAACAAGATATTCCAGCATTAACTCGATAATTTTGTCGTAATCTTCATCGACGATATTCAGATATACTCAACTACTGAGGAGGAGCATGCCTACCAGTTGCGGGTTGTACTGGATACACTTCAAGAGCACCATCTTTATGGTAAGCTCTTGATGTGCCAGTTTTGGATTCGAGAGGTACAATTCTTGGGACACGTCATCTCGAAGGCGGTAGTTACCATGGATCCAGCGAAGATTGAGGAAGTGCTTGCTTGGGAGCCACCCAGTAGTGTGACAGAGGTGCAGAGTTTCCTGGGACTGGCTGGATATTATCGGAGATTTGTAACATACTTTTCTAGAGTTGCAGCACCACTTTCAGCCTTGACAATGAAGGGGAAACCCTTTGTGTGGTCAGATAGATGTTAGTAGAGCTTTCAAGAGGTGAGGCAGAGATTGACTAGTACACCCATCTTGAGGCTACCAGAGGAGGGCGTAGGATACGTAGTTTACTACGACGCATCAGGGACTGAACTCGGGTGTGCGAGTAGTGATCACCTATGGTTCATGAAAGTTGAGGTTGAACGAGCAGAACTACACTACCCATGACCTGGAGTTAGTAGTAGTGGTATTATCCTTGATGATGTGGCAACACTATCTGATGGGTGAGCACTTTACTGTCTAATCTGACCACCAGAGTCTCAGGTACATCTTCTCGTAGAGGGACCTGAACCTGAGACAGCGGCGATGGATCGAGTTTCTCCAGAACTATGACTTTGAGAGAGTTTATACTACTGGGAAGGGGAATGTTGTAGCTGTTTCCCTCAGCAGAAGATTGGGAATTCAGCTACTAGGGGAGGCACCGAAGCAGCTAGCCGCGTTGCATATATCCTTTGTGGATAGAGATACATCGGCCTTTCTTCAGTCTCTCACAGTCACTCCTCCACTTATTCAGTGAGTCCGAGAGGCACAACGTGGGGACGTTGACTATGAGAAGCGACGTGATCAGATATCCACAGGGTAGGAGCCTGATGGATTTTCTGATGGAGGGGAGCACGTCATCCTCTTCAGGGGATGTACTATGGTACTAGTTGCACTACAAGAGGAAGTGCTGATGGAGTTTCACACTTCCCCTCTAGAAGTACATCCAGGAGTGGAAAATATGTACCAGGACCTCAAATGACAACACTGGTGGCTGGGCATGAAGAAGGTTGTAGCAGAGTTCGTTTCACGATGCCTCACTTTTCAGCAAGTGAAAGTGGAGCACCAGGTACCAGCAGGCTTGGTACAACCCTTAGAGGTCCTGGAGTGGAAGTGGGATGGGATATCCATGGATTTCGTGACGGGTCTTCCACGTACATATAGGGGACATGAATCTATTTGGGTGATCGTAGACTGACTCACCAAGTCGGCAAACTTCCTACCGATCAAAGATAGGGGCTTAGTAGAGATATTGGGACACCTCTACATTTAGGAGATCGTATGTCTTCACGGTGTTCCATCAAATATCGTTTCCAATAAAGATGATCGTTTTACTTCATGGTTATAGAAGGGGTTATAGGAGGCTTTTGGGATATAGCTACGTCTGAGCACCTCCTTCCATCCTCAGACAGACGTACAGACTGAGAGGACCATACAGACACTTGAATAAATGCTTCGTGCATGTGTCCTTGACTTTGGTCGCAGCTGGGAGGATCACCTATCCTTGGTGGAGGTTGCGTACAACAATAGTTACCACTCCACCATTGGGATGTCACCATATGAGGCACTGTATGGCCGAACTTACAGATCACCTATGTGCCAGACTAAACCTGGGGAGTCATCTCTTATGGGACCAGAGAACGTTCAGGCTATGAAGGAGAAGGTGCAGATCATCCAGGAGTGGATGAAGACTGTACAGAGTAGAAAGAAGACCTATGCTAATAGGAGGCAGAGACCACTAGAGTTCGAGTATGGTGACCACGTCTTCTTACAGGTCTCAACTAGACGGGGTCTACAGAGATTTGGTTGGGGTGGAAAGTTATATCCGCGTTTCATCAGACAATTATAGGTCCTTATTAGAGTAGGTGAGGTGGATTACCGCCTGACCCTTCTACCTCAGTTGCATCAGGTGCCTGATGTCTTCCACATATCTCAGCTGAGGATATATGTGCACGACCCGACCCATATCATCGATCATGGGGAACTGGACATAGATGATGGGGAAACGTTTGAGGAGGTCTCGGTGGAGATTGAGGATCGACAGGAGCGGGTCCCACGTGGATGGTCGATTCCTCTGGTGCGCATTCGCTTGCAGCACGAGAACCTCCAGGAGCGCACTTGGGAGCAGGAGGCACATATGTTACCTCAGAATCCCCATTTGTTTTACTAGTGTGTGCTGTACCTTTACGGGGACGTAATGACCTGAGGTGGGAGTAATGTAAAGACACAGAAATTTCAAGGAATTTTTTTTCTTAATTCTTTGGAATTTTATGAGTCTGTGGCTTCTGACAACATTTGTTTCCGAGGCCTGGAGTGCCCGGAATCAATTTTCGAAGTTTTATTTGGGTACGTTCAGTAAACCTATGAGTGGGTTTTTCTATCTTTTGAACCAGTGCTCGGAATTGAAATCTGAGGGCACCGATGAACTTGCAATTCT
Source organism: Viscum album (assembly GCA_963277665.1). NCBI lineage: Eukaryota > Viridiplantae > Streptophyta > Magnoliopsida > Santalales > Viscaceae > Viscum > Viscum album. The sequence goes on from CAUJRU010000359.1 coordinate 623,922, forward strand.
AGTAATTTCTTAAAGGGAACTTTACCGCAGTTCCGTTTTATGTGGGTTGAAAGTTAAAAATTGGGGTTTAATTTAAAAGTTAAATAAAATTGTTTAATTTTTTTTATTTATCTATGGTGGTTATTTCCTCCCTTGGGGAAGTTATTAGTGGGGACCACACCCACATAACTTCCCATGTGTGGATAATTCCGAGGTAGGGCCCACACGAGCCCCCACCTTTCATCTCCCCATAACCTCAATTAAACCCCCAATTAACTCCCCTTATTTTATTATAAAAACTCCCCTTATTGAATGAGAACTCTCCCTCTACGTTTCCCTCTCTCTTTTATATTTGGAAACACATGTTAATTAATGAATTAAAACTCTTCAATTAATTAATTAATGGGTTTGAATTTTGAATTACACGTGTGAATAAAAATAATGGCTTTATCTATTATTTTGTTTTTGGGGAATTTGTTGTGTGGGAGGATTTTTGAGAGAGATTTGGAGAAAGAAAAGAAGAGTGTTATTCTCTCAACGAAGAACACCATCCTTCCAACGAAGAACTGGCGAGGAACGTCAAACATCGTCGTTGATCTTCAACCAAACCAAAGGAGAATGAGCCACCTGCAAAGAATACCGAGGACACATCACCCTCAGCCCTTCTTCCCCGATGTCAAAGAATTGACTTCGTCTTCCCACAACGACGTCTTCCACGACACTCGACTACCGAAAATCTTATTTCAAGTTAGGGGTTTTTTCATTTTGAAGTGATTATTTCACACCCTGTTCTTCGTTGGAAATTATAGTTTAACATTGGCCAATTGATACCGCTTAACGCGGAGGACGCATGCTTAATGCACATGGCCCGAAGACCCTCCGTAGTCTCCTTATTTGGGATTGAGGCGCGTTGGAAGAGGTGGCGAAAAAGAAGAGGCGGCTGGGCGCCGGCCGCGTGCAGATGAACCGCGGCCCGCAACTGCGGGCCACTCGACTGGGAAATAACCGGCCGAATATAACCGGCCAGGCCAAAGGAAGGAATCGTGACGCCCCACAGCACCATGCTACGGAGAACCGCGGCCCGCACAGGGCTGGCCGCTTCGGTGGAAGAACCAACTGTCTCGTCAGCTGGCTGGGTGGAGGAAGGTCGCAGCACCAGGGTGCTGTGCTAGAGGAACCATAGCCTGCCCGTGAGGGCTGCTTGTGCTATGATGGCTGGCTGATTAGGGAGGGCAGCGCAGCCGGTTCGGGCAGCCGAGGGGCCACACCCCCCGCCTCGGACCGCTCGACCATCCGGTCGAGCCATGGCCGGGCCGTGCCGGGCCTGGCCGCGCCTCACTGGGCTGGGTCTGGCCGCACTCCCTCGGGCTGGGCCGCGCCCCTCGGTCTAAGCCGCGCGTTTCATTGGGCCGGTCCCACCCCCTGCCGGGCTGGACCCACCAAAACTGGGTTGACCCAACCCGCCGACCCACTATGCTTAACGGGCCGGGCCCGTTTGCAATTAAGGGTGAATATCTTGAAGACCGCGCGTCTGATCGACGTGCCATCTACAGAACTGGGACCCTCATGATGTGGCGGTACTTTTGCAACACTCTAAGGGAGTTTTGGATAACTTTGTAAAATGGTCAGGTTTGTAATGAGCGTATTTCCAACCGGGCCCCTAGAACGGAAAAGATAATATCTTTCAGAACGAGCGTCCGATTGACACGCTGTCTGTTGCTTCGGGTTCCTTTTGATGAGACAGAGATTTGGGATACATCAACTCTGGAATTCGTGATAGTTGATGTATCGAACCCCTGGCTTGAGGAGCAGACCCTCTTGGAATCGAGCGTGCTGTGTGTGGGAACCCTAGAGCTGGCTGCGACTGCAACGACTACCGTACTTGAATCCCTTGTGGGTTCGACGATGACGACAACCATAATGGAATCCTCTGTGGGTTTGGCGATGAAGAAAACTGTACTGGAATCCTCTGTGGGTTCAGAAGTGAAAAAAAACTGTACTGGAATCCTCCATGGGTTCAGTAGCGACGACAACTGTACTGAAATATTTCGTGGGTTCGGCAGCGATGAAAACTGTACTAGAATATTCCATGGGTTCGGCAACGATGATGAATTAGTGACTTCATCTTATCATCAATATCTCTATACGAAGGATGTGCACCTGTGTGAGTTGAGTCTTGACTTCCAATCATTACCATCGGTGTGATTGACTTCTTTCCTATGTGGACTGGGTTGTTCTTGGGATCCGGAGTTGGAGACGAACTAATATTGATGACTTAGGTATATGTATGGGCATATACCTAAGTATAGTTAGTTGATATTTTGTGATTGTAATTTTCCTTTGTGATTTATCCTTCATGGATTCTGGTATACCTTCGGGGGTCTTAGGGTCTCTACTAAGTATCGTTATACTCACCCCTGCACGGGTAATGCCTGAAAAATGTTGTGTTGGTTGCAGACGACAGAAATCACTAATCGTGGTTGAGTCTTGTAGAGCTAGATGGTCCCAGAGGTGGACTACTTGGCAGGACGTACATAGAGTGGAAGGAAAAACCCAAAGTACCTAGGAGACTATCTGTACCCACCCTTTAGGTGGGACTTACGGAGGATGACTCAGTGGTTGCTGATTTACTTTACTACAGTTGTAGTAGCCTTTCAGTTGTACTGTAATTTTCAGTTGGGTTTGTATTCTGGCCCATTTACCTTTCAGCAATTACTTTGTATTCAGTATTACTTTGTGCTTACTTCAGTTTGCATACCCTGTTTTGTTTGTTTACTAACATAAAGGCAATGCCTTCCCTTTTTATTGTGATTTTCGCCTTTGGTGCTAGTCGCCAGCCCATGGCCTATGGAAGGCGGGCTTGGGGTAGTCATGGAACGGGCCCTGAGGACGAGTCATGACATCCTTATCCAAGGATTATTCAAACCTTCCAAAACTTCATATAATCTATTTATATACATATATTAGCATCCTTCAACAACAATAACCTTTAGATTACTTCCTCTTCACTCCAACTAGCTCTTTACACACTTTGAATTTATTTTACATAGTGTAATTACATCTTAATATGTTATATAGTAAAAAGATATTAGTATCCAACATCCTCTCAACCTAAGACTTTTTGAACAATCATCCATTAATCTATGTATTGTTCCTTCATCATCTTGGGTCTCTAATCAACCAAATAAAACATTCTATTAACACTAATAATTTCAGCTTCTTTAAGATGCTCACTACAACTAGTAAGTTTTCCACTTTTTCTACTTTACTCAACTGTTGTAGAAAAAATATTTTTTCCAACTTCACCTATAATTTTTTACATGAGTAACATCTTACTAAATCCTATGAATTATTTACTTTCCATTCTCAATAATATAAGAAACTCAATCCATGTATCATGTAGTAGACAATGCTTCCATCTATTACCACACATGTCTCTTAACTACATTAAGATTAGTAAAACAACCATATGATGTTGTATCCACTACGTAGAAGCTATCCAAACATATCTTCATATGTATTAAGACAAATTCACACACTCTAATCATTTAAATATTTCATTCCAAGTGCAATGAAGCTTTGTTAATATCCATTTCTCTGGACACCTATTTCTTCATGTAATAGGTGGATTCTCAATCCGTCACCAATATTATCTACATTACTATTGATATAAATATTGAAAACCATTGAAAAAAACCAAAAAAATCCTTTGGAACTTAATTTTCCATAGAAATATAAGACACTTCAAACGAAAAAATATGATATAGGTATTGAGCATAAGCAAAAGAAAATTTTTGTTGATGCCAAGCTATAATGACCCATTCCAAAGATTAAGGTCTATTTTGTTGTGAATCAAAATCAAAACACTCAATGTAAACAAAGACATATCAGATCCATATTAAAATTATATAGTGATACAGATTAGTTTAGGTGTTATTATTTTGGAAATATGAGACACACTAAAAGAGAATATTCCTTATATAAGAGACATTGGAAGGCATACGACCAATATAAGTAGCCAAACAGAACTACACATTTTTGATATAATTTCAATGAAAACTATTTATGGTGTGGTTTATATGGTTATATATATAGGTAATACTCATAAATAATGTATATGAATGTTTCTATGAAGATCCATAGTGATATTCCACAATAGTATGAGGAATCGTCAAGAGAGATGATAATGAAAAATGGATTTTAAAATTTATAAGTTGAAGTTGGTTCATCATATTCATAGGAGTACCAAACATAATAATAATTATTGTATATTAATCCAAATTCATGGATGAAAAAACCTGAAAAGTTAATGGTTGTGGAGATCCCCTTGAAATCATCAGACCATTATGGTGCATGAATTCTTGATAGGGGTTTTACTTCCAATATAATGGGAAATAAGGATCTAATCACAATACTCAAGTATGAAAAATAAGGTTTTCTTATTTGGAAATGATTAAGGGTTTAAAATTATTAGATATATAAAATCAAAATTTAGGGGTAATGATATGTGACACATGAATGTCTTAGTTGTTGGAAGCATTAAAAAAAAATTCTTCATATAGGTCAACTATGTGACTCAATAAATGTAATGAATTTTGTTAAAAATAATTATATCATTAAAGGGGAGGATGGTGTATTTTTTATGGAAGAAAAGGACATAAAGGGGAATTTACACCACATAGGTGGAGAAGAAGATATATTCTCTCTATCTAAGGAATAAGATAACAAATTGTGGTATAAAAGGATTGATCACCTGAGCGAATAGTCTATAAAAAATATGGCGATGAATGATAGAGATCATAATATCCCTAAACTATCATGTTACCACACACACACGTGATATTTTTCAAAAAGTTAAAATTATTTAGAAGAAATAAATTATAACGAAAATAAGTCAACATGATTGATTTAATTAGGGGATATTGATCAGTTTGGGTTAATATTACCAAGGCTGTTTATTTAAAGTGATATTATATACTATAGATTGATGATTATAGTATGATGGTGTGGTTTATGGTTATCACCCATAATTTTGAGGTATTTAGTTTCAATACTCATGTAGAAAACATGTCTGAGGTAACCTGACATGTCACCTAACTCAGTGTAACATGAGGTCTGAATGTCATTCCAAATCCACATAGGTTAGAAAAATGTGATTGAGAATCTAAGAAAACTCCCTTTGGAATTATTTCTCCCTAAAATTGGAGTTAACACATACAGTAGATATTTTATCAAAGTATTTCATGGGCCATCCAAACGTTGGATGTCTATGAAACATAAGTATACATAAAAAGATATCTTACCAAGATGAAAGTGCCATATCCAACAATAATGATTCACAACATTTTCATAGAAATACAATTATATCAAAAATAAATAAGACTTAATAACATAAAAATTATATATTATAAAAAATCATACACTAGGTGAGTTGGATGACACACCAACCATAGAAAAAAAATAAAGGACCAACATCATCAAAAATCTTCAATACAACCTATTGTTTTTCACCAAATCACCGCACAACCATTAGTGATAAATAAAGAGATATCCAAGATTAATGAAAAACATGGAACCTTTACCTGGAGTAGGATATTCATACATACACACATAAATTTATATATAGGGTGTGTGATAACATGCACAATAAAATATCACTAATGAGTCTATGAAATTGATTTTATAATCTAATTCATAAATGATAGTTTGAAAATATAATAAAACACTAGGTTTTTTCAATATACGACCATAAAAACCAATATAAAATCCATAACCATTATATAATTTTTTTTGTTTTCATTAATTTAAAATAATATCATTGAAAGTGTTTCCCTATCCTAATCAATTTTTAACCAGAACCCCCATTTTAACACCACTTTGAAAACAAAAAATGGGAGCCTTAAACATAAAATGGATTTTCAAAAATCATTGAAAACCATTTAAACAAAAAAGAAAAAATTAAATAACATTACAATATAGGAAATATAATTCTGGATTTAAATAATGAAAATTAACGAGACAAAGGTGCCAAAACAACACAAACAAGATAAAAATAAAATTTAGCACATGAAAAAAATCTCTTACATAAAACTCCAATCATAGATTATGTGTCACGAGTTATACCCTAGATCCTATTATAAGGTGATATATACTTTACCCAAATAATTTAGTAATAATTTCCTATAACACACCAATATTTTATGATATATTTCTTTAAATTTAATTTGTTTTTATAGCTTGTGTTACAAACAACATTGAATTTATACGAATCATGATCTAATCCTAAAATATTATTTGACGTTTATAATTTAGCTGCTAAAATTGGAATAAATGAATATGAATAAATAAATTAAGAAAAAGTTACCACTTATAATGAATTAAATAGTTATCAATTTATTGTAATTAAAAAATCATTTGAAGGTAAAAGTGATATTTTTTTGAAAAAATGTTTTATGCGCACAATATGCTTTATTTATTAATTAAAGTAATCACTATTGATGAATTATTTTAATTAAAATTTTATATTATAAATTCAATCAATTTTTTTTACATTCATATGACATTTTTTTCTTGGCATGAGATAAGAATAATTCCAGTTATATGCTTAAAAAAGATTATTTTTCTAAAAGCAGTTTTCATCATGATTTGTAAACTTATTTTAAAATTAATTTGTGACACTTATAGAGATTGAATCATGAAAATTATATATCATACTTGGAATCAGGTGGTTAATTTTTTTAAATAGGATCCTTTCATTTATGGAAATTACACATAGTAACTGTGGTGAATTTTATCACCTCAGCAATGGGTAAATCAAGTTAACATAGGGTAAAAATAAGTTTTAAGGTCACCATTTTTCATCTTAATTATTAATATATGGAGGTAATTCAACCCTTATTACCTTAGGATCTAAATATAAATATTTAAGGGAAATTTTCCAATGAAAAAACATATATAATATTTTAAGTAAGGAAAAATACAAAAGGTGACTCTCTAACTTTTAAATACAACTTATGTGTTTACGTAGAGATTATTGAAATTTTTGAATGAATATAAATGATTATTATGAGAATAATGAAATTATTTTCATTATGTAAATTTATTTATAATTTTTACTTATTATAGAATTATCTAAAATTCTTATGGAACACCAACACAATATTTCTTCAATTAATAGAAAAATAAAATAAATGATTTTAAAAAAACTAAAAGTAATATTATTTGATTTATTTATAGTGATAAATGAATTTTAAATATTAATATATCATATTAGTGATGTTTTAAAGTATTATATTTGAATTACCTCTTTTTATTGGTGTCTTTAGAGTCAAATTTAATGAACAGTTTATAAATTGACATTAATGATAATTTATAAAAATAATATTTTATTAATTTTTTTAAAAATTATACAAAATTATAAAAGTTGAGAAGGTGGAAAATATATGATTTAAAATTTCATCACTTTTCAATTTATGATCTAATTTTCACCCTATATGTAAAATTATAACCCTTTAATAGTGAAAATGACATAACTACGTTTAATGTTAAAATAGGTTAACTAAGAGGTTAAACAAAAAAAATTGGTTTGAAATACAACTTAAACCCATCAAAATTTTATTGTTTGATTATATTTCAACATTATAATACAATATATTATAATATATGTCCATTTGGAATAATTTTTCTTGAGATTGACTTAGTTATATTTTAATCACTTTAAAAATTCCAAGTTTGTCCTTTCCCTCCCTTAGAAAAAGAAACTCATTTATCTCTATTAATCACACCAATTTAAGCCATATAAATCTACCAAAACTAAAACAAATTTATTTTAAATATCCTTATACACATTATAAAGGTTTTTTTCATCCTAAATGACCTACCCTAGGGTTCTTAAGAGGACGTATAAAAGAGTTTTTCCCCTTAAAAAATTACATTCTTTTTTTTACATTCTCTTTTAACTACTCTAAATTTTTGTAATTTATAATAAAATTATAACTCAATTATACTAAAAAAGAAATTTTTTGATTATGAACCCACCATTATATATATAACAAATTATATATCAAATGAATATTTATAATGTCACTCATGCGCACGTGTGGATTACCACCTCCACGAAGATATGTGATTAATTTTTTATTCATGTTTTACATGGATGGTAATAAGGGTAAATAATATATATAATATATATATGATATAATTATTATTTTTAAGTCGTATTTACTATTTACCATTCTTTTGTTTCATCCTATGAAAAGTGAAAATATCATTCATGCGTATATACAAATCACAATCTCTATGATATGTGTAATTAATTTTTCCCTAACTATATTATGCGGATGAATATAAAAATATATATATGATATATAAATCATGATTAAAATTATAATGACTATGTAAACATGATAAAATTAGAAGGACTAAAACCACTACCCAGAAACATACGCAAAAAATGAAGCTGTAATAACCGAGAACTGTGATTTTTAGAAAGAATTGTTAATAAAAGGGTGATAAATGATTATAGGTAAATAATACATGGTTTGATATATATTAGTATGATTATATAATAAATTTATAATATATATATATATATATTAAATATGTGGTTCATTAAAATATCAAAGAATTCAAACCTGAGATAAGGGTTTATTTCACAATCTCATTATTATTCGAGATTGTTTATATTAAAGTATCCAATGGGGGATTTATTTGAATTTTCTATCTTAAAACTAATATTTTTTATTCAACTATAGTTATTTCAATAAATTACATGTTTTTATTTCTCTTCCCACTCTTTAATGATAACACTCAATTTTTTGAATATTCTTTTACATTTTTACAAGTTTATTTTGAAATGAAATGTTATCATTAATATTTTTTAATTTACTAAATTCTAAAAAAATGATTTCAAAGTGAAATGGGTATTTTCCTCAAGAAATATTCAAGTGATTTTTTAAAATATTTTAATTTATTCCAAAATCCTTTATTCAATGGTATGATTTATTGAGGATAAAATCTAAATATACTATTCCATAAATTTTTGTTAATTGTTTATGATTAGTTTCATTAGGGAAAGTATTGACATTCAACATGCCAGCTCTTCCAATATAGACAATTATTGATTTTATTGTCTTCTTGATTATGTTATATTTTTTATTCATATGATTAATTCATTAGAATTATTAATTCATAGTTAGGTCCTATAATTATATAACACCTTGATGTATATAGTTAACATATGAAAAACTAGATTAGGTATTATTATGAGGCCTTTCCCATTTATGTCAGTTTTCTTGGCACAGATCCATGATGATATGTTTTCAATATATTGGCCTAAGGCCTTGATGGTAAGTTTTAGATGTTTTTTATTATGAATTACATAATTATGAAATTATTTATTTATTTACATGTGATTATTTAAATATTTGTGATATCCATGGATAAATTTCTAGCTCATGTGATTAATTGTACGACATTATTTCATTATTATTTATTATTGAAAAAATTTTAATTCCGTATTAGCTTCCACTATATGCATACCCTTAATGAGCATCTAAGATCACACCATTATTATTTTTCAATCCCCTAGAATGATCAAAAGTGTATTTTGATTGATATAAAGGGATATTCTAAAGGAAATAATGTGTTCTCAACGAAAATATAATCTTTTATTTTAAGTTTACCAATGTCATGTGAGATTCCATTATGTATCTTATTTCCCAAGGATACTGAATTATTCAGTAAATTGTGATTTGATCAATTGTATCTAATAAAAATGTAATAAAATAAACATCGGATCTTGGCTACTAGGGTTAGGGTCTTTATAGTTGGTATCAGAGAAATTTTATTAGAAACATTTGGAACTATATTTTTATAAAACATAGATCAGGTAATATGACTATATTAATGATTTTGAGGATAAGTATAAGTATTGGATAACATTTTAAATTTTTGTTAAGGTATATATCATCAGGTTTTCCTTGAAATACAACCTTGTATAGATACTACAAGTATAAATAGTTTTGGTATGGATTCATCTTGGGGTAGTAACCCCATAAAGAGTTGGTCAAGTATATCTTGGTCATCATTATAGTGCACATTGAGTGTTCCCTTACTATAAACCTATTTTTACACTATAATGGGATATTCTTGGGTAAACTAAAATTTTATTTAAAAACCATTAGGTAATATTTTAAAATATTTTTATTAATTATGAATACTACAAAATAAACAACGTTTATGATTCTATGATAAATTATGCATAGATGTTTTAATTTATGTTAAGTGTTTCACTTGTTTTCAAATTATATATTATGATTTATAATGATATGTTCTAATATAGTGTATTCCACTATTTAGAAATGGAACCTAGAAGTAGGAATGGAAACTATATCAATTCATGTAATATATGTTTGGATTTCCATTATGGGAAAGATAATGAAGTTAGAGATGGAGTTGTAAAAATTATAACTATATTGGGGAATCAGACTCATGTAATGACAATTAAACTCTCCTATATATAGAAACCTACTAATCCAAAATGTAGTGTAATAATGTTATACAACATTATGAATCAACACTGTTTATTATTAAATTTGAAAACTAATCCATTTGTCTATGATAAATGGATAAGTGTTTTAGAGAAGATATTTCATGATTTGGGAAGTAATAAAAGGAAAAATCTTTTCATGGTAGATTATCATATCTCAAGGGATGAGGATCAATGGTGTCATAGTTTCAAAAAACTAAGGATGAGTAGGAAATAACGATCATGGAATAGAAGGATTTTAAGGAACAATTATTGTAAAAATATTTTCTTTACGAACAATGAGTGGATATATAGAGACAATTGTTGAATGAGAGACAAAAACAAGAGGTTTTTTTATGATTGAATCTAACTATTCAAGACTGTATAGATATATTTTATACTATATAAATATTCCGAAGAGTAATATTGACTATTTAATTGAGAGGATAAATCCAATCCTTTTAAGGGAACTAACCTCCCAAAAATTTCATTATGTGAGGATATAATATCATGTGCCATTAAGATAGAGAAATAATTCTACAAGTATTATATATTCAAATGAATATAAGAGAGAAATAGGATAGTAGAGAAAAAAATTGATATGGGGAAGAAGGGAGAGAATATTTTTCCACCATTTGATACTTTTGTAAGGAAACAACATGGTACATGCTTGAATGAAAAAGGAGTTTTCTACCAGGGTATAGAGAAAGACCATAAAGCTCATGAATGAATGGGTAAGGGAGAATTAAATAATGTATAGTGCCTTAATTATAATAATATGGGGGACTATTCCATACAATTCCCCAAATGTCAATAGATCTTACCATAAATGATTCCAAAGGGGGATGGACAAGATTATTCAATTACTATTGCTGTCATGTATGTTTCTAGTGATGTGGTGAAAGGTATAATTATCATCCAATATAGGATTAACTTTTTTTATTTGATTATGGTTATACCCATTATTTTGTATCTAAATAATTTTCTAATGGTATCACATCACCACCTCAATAATTAAATATTGATATGGTGATGAAAAATCATAATTGTAAGATAACCATATCTCAAGTCTATAACTCATCTCCAAAAGAATTTTTTGGAAATTTTATTCTTGTGAATCTTGTTATTATTCATCTAGTTGAGTTTATGTAATTTTGGGTATGGATTGGCTCGCTCAGTATAGGGCCCATTTAAATTTTTAAGTAAGGGAAGTTATATTTGATATTATAAATCAAAATTCAATCATCTATTAGTGAGGGGATAAACCCAAACACCTAATGTAAATTACTTCCATCATATGGGTTTTCTACCTATTCATGAGGGATATTTATCTCAAATGGTTGGAGATAAACTCATCTTTAAAAATGTTTCTATTTTTCATGAATGTGATGATGTACTTCCTATTTACTTGCCTAGTCTCTCTCTAAATTGTGATGTTGGGTTTTTAATAGAACTAGAGCTCAGTTCTGTGCTTATTTAAAAGATTCCATATAAAATGACCCCAATTGAGTTGTAGGAATTGCAGAAGAAACTACATGAGAATATACATAAGGGATTATTTAGACTTTTACTTCTCCATGAGGTGTGAATCTTCTTTGGTTAAGAAGAAATATGAGTCAATGAGTGTTTTCATTAATTATAAATAACTTAACAAGATCAATATAAATAAAAAGTATCCTACATCCCATATCAATGATCTATTCAATAAAATATAATGATATCAATATTTTTCAGAGATTGATCTTTAATCTGGATATCATCAGATAAGGGTAAAAAAGAATGATATACCCAATACAACCTTCTGTATTAGGTATGGTCGGAAAAATTCATAGTGACACAATTTTGATTTACCAATGTAAGTACTATCTAAAAAAATTTAATGAATAGAGTCATAAGATATTAACTTGACCAGTTTTGGAATTCGTTATATATGATATTATTATATATTTAAAAATTAAGGAAGATAATAATTTTTTTTGATAATTTTACTAATGACCTTGATGAAGGAGAATATTTATGCTAAATTTTCCAAGATTTTATTTTATCTTCAAAAAATTTCATTTTTGGGTTATATAATCTCAAGAGAGGGTATATCAGTGGATCCATCAAAGAAATAAGTTACTAAAAAATGGAATAGACCAACCACAACATCTGAAATCCACAGTATTATTGAGTTGTGTTGATACAATAGATACTTTGTGAGAGAGTTTTTTCAACTATATAATCCACCCATCTAGTTGACTATAATGAGGGTTATGTTATTATGGACAAAGTAATGTTAGGAGAGTGTCAAATAACTGAAGAGAAGGTTGGTTATAATGACTTGGTTTACACTACCATATAGTTTAGAAGGTTTTTTGATCTATAGTGATGCATAAAATAAGGTAATTAGGTGTGTTTTCATATATAATGATATTGTTATAGATTATGCATCACAAAAATTAATGGTTCATGAGAAAAATTACCCAAATCATGATTTTGGAGTAATCTTTAGTAATTTATGATTTAATGATATATAGGAATTATATTTATGGAGAATTATGTGATATATATACCCATAATAAAAGTTTAAAATATATATTCAATAAAATATATATGAATATTCACCATAGAAAACCTTTGGAGTTGATTAAAGATTATGACTAATCAATACATTACCACCTAGTGAAAGTGAACAAGATAGTAGATGGCTTGATTCAAAAGGATCATGCTATATTATCTATGATGAGTACCAAAAATTATAAAATATTTATGTATTTTCAAAGGATATATTCTGAAATCTCGAAGGAAGGGAATAATTCTTATCTTTCTCTAAAAAGTGTTCAACCTCCTATATATGTACAGATTAAAGATTTGAAAAAGGGATACGTGGAACTATAAAAAAGTCCAAAAATTTTCTTGAGTTTAGACTTGATTATGATGTAATTATAAGGTTCAAAAAACATATATATGTTCCATCCATACCATATTTGAAGAAGGAGCTATTAGATGAGGCTTATAGGTCATCATTCCCTAATCATCCTAGAAGTACGATGATGTATAGTGACTTGAAAGATTATTTCTGGTGGGATGACATGAAGAGTGATATTTTTGAGTATGTATATCGGTTCATGGTATGCTAAAAATTTAAGGTTGATAAAAATAACTCCATGGGAATGTTACAGGAATTATCAATACATGAATGGAAATGGGAAAAAATCACCATGTATTTTTTGGTGAGACTCCCCAAAATTTATATATTCCATAATTTCATTTGGGTTGTAGTCTATGTCCTTAGAAAACCAACCCAAATAATTGTTATCAATGAATAATTATCTCTTGATCATATTTCAAGAATATATATTAAAAAATTACTAAGGTATCATATACTACCACATTCTATTATCTCTGATTAGGATTCAAGGTTTACCTCAAAGTTTTTTCAAAGTCTTCAGAGAGATCTAGATATTGAGTTGAGTTTTAATACTTACTATCATCCTTAGATATATGGACAGTCTAAGAGAACCATTAAAAGCCTAAAGGATATGATGATATCTTTTTATATAGAATTTAAATGAATTTAGGATCAACACATTCTTCTAGTCGAGTTTCCTTACCACAAAAACTTTCACATGAGCATTCAGATGGCTCATTATAAATAAATATATTTAAATAAGTGTATAAATCCAATTTTTTTGGATGAAGTTGGAGAAATAATGATTTTAGGACCTATTCTAGTTGATTTAATGGTTGTTAAATTCATATCTATTCAATAAAATGTCATGAAAGATCAGAGTCGATAGAAAAGTTATGTTGATAATCATCGATGTGATTTGGACTTCAATATTGGATACAAGGTGGTTTTGTAAGTATATACATGGAAAAATATTATGAGATTTTGAAATAAGGGAATACTAAGACCTAGGTATATTTCCCCCTATGAGATTCTTGGTCGAGTAGGGATGATAGCTTATCACTTGGTGCTTCCACTGAATCTATTTCAAGTTTATCATGTATTCCATATATATCTCTTAAAGAGGTACATAAAATATACTTCACATGTACTAAAATCCGAGGTTGTACCATAGATCATGAAAATTATTATTAATAATAACCGGGTGAAATCTTTGATCATAGAGATAAATTACAATGGAATAAGAATATACACCTCTTTAAAATTAACTTGAGAAATCAAGAATTCAAATTAGCTACTTGGAAACCCAAGGATGTGATAAAACAGAGATATTCTAATTTTTTTATATTATCGTAAATGAATTTGGAGATACAAATTTATTTTAATAGGGTTATAAGGTAACACCACATTATTTTTTGATATATTTCATTAAATTTAATTTCTTTGATAGCTTGTGTTACAGACAAAATTGAGTTTAAATGAACCACAATATACTACTAAAATATTATATTACCATTATAACCTATCTATTAAAATTTGAATATATGAATATTACTAACTAAATTATAAAAAATATATGTTTTATAATGAATTCATTAGTTATTAATTGACTATAAATGAAAACAATTGAAGGTAAAAGTTATTTTTTTATAAAATGTTTTTATGTGAACAATGTGTTATTTATATTAATTAAATTATTAACTATTATTTATGTATTTTAATGATATATATATATATATTATATTCAATAAAATGTTTTAAAATTCATATAATGTTTTTTCTAGGAATTGGATTAGAGTAAATCCTGTTCTATGTTTAAAAATTATATTTTTTAAAAAATTGGTTTTAGTGTTGTTTTTCATACTTATTTTAAGATAATTTTTTTCAATTATAGAGACTGAATATTGAAAATTTTATTTAATATTTGTAATCACGAGGTTCAAATTTGGAAAATAGTACACTTTGGTTAGTATGAATAGTAATCTGTGTAAAAAATTTCTCCTTGGTAAAGTGTAAATTGGGTTAACCTTAAATAAAACTAAGTTTTAAAGTCACTATTTCTCATTTTTATTCCTATTGGATGAAGATAATTCTACCATTTTAACCTTATACTTGAAATTTAACTATTTAATGGACACTTTCCCATATAAATTACCTACATAATATTTAATGAAAAGAAAAATACAAAATGTTACTCTCTTACTTTTAAATATCTCTTATGTGTTCACAAAGGGAAAAAAAGTTGTGAAAAAATATAAATGATTATTTTTAGAATAGTGAAATTATCTTTCTAATGTAATTTTTTTATAAATTTTTGTGATCATATAATTTCTTTAAATTCTCACGCAACAAAGACATAATATTTCTTTAATTAATAGAAAATAAAATAAATTGTTTTAAAAATATTAAAAGTATTCTAATTTGAGTGAGTTACAATATTACAAGAATTTTATAGATTAAAATAACATATTATAGATTTTTTAATACATTATATTTTAATTAAATCATTATCTTGGTGTCATTGAAGTCCAATTAAATGAACATTGTCCAAAATTAAATTAATAATATTTTATGAAAATAAAATTTTATTAAATTATTTAGAAATCGTAAAAATATTGAAATTGGATAGGGTGGTAAATATATGATCTTAAATTTTATCCCCTTACAATTTATGATCCAATTTTAACTTTTATAAGTAAAATTATAACCCTTTAAGAGTGAAAAAGACATTACCATAGTTAAGGTTAAAATATGTTAACTAAGAGGTCAAACTAAAATATAAGGTTTAAAATACCAATTAAACCTATCCAAAACATATTTTTTTGGTTTTATTTAAAGTATATAATACCTTAAAATAAAATATATGAATATTTGGAATCATTTTTCTTTTGAATCTTTTGATATTTTATTTGTTTTAAAAATTCCAAGTGTGTCATTTCCGTCCCTTATAAAAGGAAATCCCTTTAATATCAATTATTCACACCACTTTGATCTATATATATTGATTAAAACCTAATAATTTATCTTCTAAAGCTCCTTATAAACGTTATATAGGTCTTTTTCCTCACAAAATAACATCCCTAGGATTCTTAAGAGGAGACCTAAAGAAGCCTTTTCCAAGAAGAGGTAATCACTTTAACTGATCCCTTTCTTTTTTAATTTTTATTTTTCCTCCTCTAAATATATGTTACATATAATAAAATAATAAATTAAGTATCCCAAATATACTTAAATATTATTATTATTCTAAAAAAATAATTATCAATCCTCTTTTACATCAAATGAAAAATCATAATGCCACTCATGCGTACGTGTGGACTACCACCCCCACGAAACAGTACGATTAATTTTTAACTTCCAATTTAAATTTATTGTAATAAGAATATATTTAATAAGTATATATGATATATATTATATAATAATTATTTGATAAAGGTGAATTATTTTTTACCTTCCTTTCGTTCAATCCACCGAGATGTGAAAAGTGCGATCATGCGTACACACGACTTACCGTTTCCATGAATGGTGTAATTCATTTTTGTAACTCTATAATTTATGGATGAATCTAAATAAATATATAATTAATATATATTAATATGATATTTATATCATTTTTAAAATTATTTATATGATTTAACCATGATCAATTTACAAGGAGCGAATCCACTAAACCAAAACATACAATAAAAACGAACCAATTATCACCAAGAACTATGATTTTAACAAAGAACTATTAATAAATGGGTGATAAAATATTATAAGTAAATAATATATTGTATTATATATATTATTATGGTCCTATAATATACATATAATAAATATATACTTATTATATAGGTTTTTCTTACATATAGAATAGAAGTCAAACCAGAGGTTAGGTTTTATTTTATAATCTCTAAATTATTCAGAATTTCTTATGTTAAAGTATCTATTGGGGGATTTATTTAATATTTATATCTTAATCCTAATTATTTTATTATCCTATTATTATTTCTTTACATTACAATTTTTTATTTTATTTTCCACATTAAGTACTCAAGTTACCAAAATCATGTTTTTAAGGAAAACCATCATTATTTTTTATACTAAGTTGGGAGTTGTTTTTCTCCCATATCCATATTTTAATTAAAATATTTTAAATAATATTTTTACTAGTATAAAATGATTTATTAAATTAATTTATACCCTTGTTTTACTTTAAAAAAATGTATTAATATGAATTTTCTTGCTATTTTACGAATGAGGTACTTTTTGAATTTTCTTATAATGTTTGAAATGAATGTTTTTAACTTATATGAAATAAACAGAATTTCCTACCATCATGACCACTCAATGTTTTTAAATTATCATTACAAGTTTATAAGATTATTTTTAATGAAAATGTTTTTTGATATATTTGGAATTTTTTTAGATTTTAACTAACTTATTTAAAAGCAGAATGGAGTATTTTCCACAAAAAAATTTCTAGTTATATTTTTAAAGTATTTTCATATATGTCAACATACATTATTGAACATTATGATTTGCTGTTGATTTTCTCTAAAGATACCATTAATCATATTTTTATTTAAGTTTTATGATCAGTTTGACTAGGAAAGGCTTTGAAATTTTGTAATCTATTTTCTCTAATACAGACATTTATTGATTTTTATGTCTTGTTGATTAAGTTATAATATTTATTTATATAATGAATGAATTAGAATTATTAAGTGATGGATAGGGATAGAATTATATATTCACTCGATGCATCAATTGGTCTTATGAGGAAAACTAGACTGGGTATTTGGCTGAGGCCTTACACATTTATGAATGATGTCTTAGAATATGGAATTGGAGGCATGTTTTAGATGTCTTGGTAAGAAGACTCAATAGTAAGTTTCAAATTTCATGCATTTTTAATTCCATAATTATGAGACCAATTATTGATTTCCATGTGATTATTTAATTAGTCATGATGTCCGTGGATAAGTTTCTTGCTCATGTGATTATTTGTATGACATTTTTTGATCATCATTTAATCTTGATATATTATCAAAGACTTATTAGATTCCACTATAAACATACCCTTAATGAGAATATAATCTCCCCATTTCTTATGTTTCCTTTTTCTAAGAATCTGGTAAGTGTATTATGATTGATATGTTGAGATATACTAAAGGTAATAAGGGAATTATCAAAGAAAATGCTATATTTTTTTTAAGTTGTCAAGTGTAATGTGTGATCGAAGTATGTATCTAGTTTTCCAAGACTAATATACTATTCATTCCTTTGGGATACAAAAAAACCTATATCTAGTACCAATGTAATAATTTAACCACCAGATCTGGTCTACTAAGTTCAGGGTCTTTACACTTATACATTTGTTATATCTACCTAAAATAAGCCAATCGAATATCCTTCATAATCCTTGATGGGGAAACTCCCCACCCTTATCTATCTCACACTAGAGGGGAAATTATAGTTGTGTCTTCCAAATAGTGTAACCTAAATATAGATCCCCCATAGCTACCTAAATTCCCAAAACCAAACAACATATAAGGTAGTGAACAACCAAGCCAATATCAATAAACAAGGCACAAATAATAACTCCCCCTCTCCTAAAATTTCCCAACATAGAATAACCCATTTATAAATCATATATTCAGCACATATAAATAAATAAACCATTATCATAAAAATGAACAAGGTAAAATCAAGGAGTATGACTCATGAAATTAACCATTCATCTAATAAGTTCCAAATAGTCTATTGTGGTCACACACATCATTGTTTATATAATCATTTAAAAAATTCCTTAAAACCACACTTGAAAACAAAAAAACCCCTTAAATATGAATACATAATTTAAAACATGGTGAAATCCATTCATTATACTAATAATACCTTTAATATACTCAGGGGAATTTCATAAAAGTCATGGAATATAAAAACATTTACTTCCTGAAACATAACATAAAATCCATACGATAATTTTTTTATGCCAAGACCAAAGATTCAAAGAAAAAAAATTTGAAACTCCACACACCCATCACGTGTTGAAAGTATTTTCATAAAAAGGAACTTATAATAATTAATAATACATTGAATTCTAAAATAATATAATTTCATATAAATGACAACCTTTTAGAAGTGAAAATTGATCCGTGAAAATCTAGAATGTGTTTCCTTGAATGTAGAACACCTAAAAAAGGAAGAAGATTGTTTTATAGGACCTAAAAATAAAATACCTCTCATTCAGTTTACCTCAAACCCTAAATTATCTAAAAATACCCCTAGGGTTCATTATTTGATTCAAAATCAATAGAAAAAAGATAAATATATGGAATAGAATATATTAGAGGGTATTACCTTGGAGATTCAAGCCCAAACTTGGAAGAGATCCATCAAAAATGATATAGAGGGGAATAAAAATTAGAGGGAAGAATTCTTAACGGAGGGGTGGTTGAGTGGTAGGGGAAGGGGATGAACCCCATTTTACTTTTGGATAGGAAATTTTGGATTTATTTTAAAAAATTGGGAATGATTCATCGTTTGATTGAAAAATTAGGAGTAACCAAGAACTAATTATGCATGATACCCTTACCCCCAAATCGAGCAGCACAATCCTCTATGAATTTTAATACAGTTGAATAAACCATGAAGATTCTATACAGAACACCACTATCACTTTGAAAACACCCCTCATACAGTTGGTTCATGGTTAATCCTAACTATTTTGGATAACCGTGACACACCCTTAAAACTATAAAACATTAAATTTTCATGCATGAAAAATAAAGAAACTTAAAATAGCTCAAAATTGAATATAATATCATAGAATAACCAACAACAGTTACACATGGGTGTTATAATTTCTCCACCATACTACCTTCTAACCCTAAAAATTTCCTTGATGAAAATAGAAGAAAACAGAAAATGAAATCACCCCCAATATCTATACAAGATATGGGTGGACCAGGGAAAAATATTTGGAAAAGACCAAACAAAGGGGAACCACACAACATGATCCATACTTAAAACCGATTCGATAAAATCCAAAAAGCAATTGAACTAATCCTAAAAAAATCTGAGCTCTCCAAGAAAAACAAAACCAAATTGTCAATCTAGAAATACTAAGAATAAATAGAGAATTATCCTGGTATCCCTACCATTTAGAATTCCTATAATATGCGGAACCAAGTAAATCCATAGAGGGAAATAACCTCAAAACATTTTAATAACCAAAAAATAAACTCATCATAAATCATCGACACTTATGACTAGATATAAGGAATAAAAACCGAAAAGTAACCTCAAGTAATGTCGTGAGTTCTAATATTTATACATAACACACAAATATAACCTAGGATCAAAAACAATACTTCCATCTCATAGTGAATCCAAAAAATTATAATATCAACACCAAACAATGAAAAATCTCAACTGGTAGGTTACATACTCTAGTTACCCAAGTATTCACCCAAGACTTTTTCTCATGACTAACTAGTAATAACCTCAACATATCAACAAAACCAACCATCATAAATCCATAAATATCAAAACAGATTCACACAAATAATGGGTCAAACCAAAATAATTACATTTATAAACATCTATAAGAGAATAAACCACTATATTTCCAATTAAAACCCATAGAATCTTAAAAATCTTAAAATATTTCATATTTATAAAAAAATTTCCCCAAATAATACGAAATCCTCAAACAAATCAAACTCGAGAGATCTTATGAAAACCCAACTTATAAAATTTCTTAAGATGGCCTAAACATCCATAACAGAGGAAAGTCATAGGAGAATTATTGTATAATGTTTTAGAGTACACTATATCCCCATACTAGAATAATAAAATAGATCTCTTCTTCCTATAAAGAGGGACCAACAATCCCAATTCGGGTCCATCCCACTTCCACTCCATGCCTTCTCAGTTACCTTTACTCCCATATGACGAAACAAGGCATCACATAACATAGGTTTCCTATAATGGTCAGTTTCCACCCATATATCCTCCTTTATTACCTCCATAAAGGATTGTAGACCAGAAAAAAGTATAAATAAACTAAGATCTAGGTGAAGGCCTACTTCTAGGAAATGAGATTTCTCATAATTGTTGTCAACCATCTCCATAGATAAGGAAACTATGATAAACCCACTCTTTATTAAACATTTTTTCAAGATTTATTACATAATGTTATACTAAATACAACCCATAATGTTTATAATTATATCATATTTGGTAATTAGGTATATTTCATAACAATTTATAATAGTAAATAACAACATATTCTTTAAAAATTCCTTAACAAGCTTGCACTTAAAACTACATGGGATAACCTGGGGACATACATAAGAAAGGGATGTTCTATAATGCCCAGTAAGGTAAAAATCCAAACATAAGGTAATAAATTTTATACAATATTCATATCAATGGATAAGAAAAGGAACATGAAGAATAAGGAATTATATAACATGATAATCATAACATGGGAATTGTGACAACCACTTAAAAAATGCATCATAAACACAAGTCGAGGATAACTGCCAACACATCATGATAAAAAAAGGCACATAAATGAATCAAGTTCACTCCCTATCATATCATAAAGTATCATGAGACTAAACATTACCCAATTCATTTGAGCATTATACAATTCCGTGCAAACCTGTCACATTAATTTCATTCTTATAGTTAAGTGTGCCACATTATCACACAAAATGGATTCATTCATCATCATATTTTTCCATGATAAAGTAGTGTAGAATAAATACATTTAAGTACCAATTCAAAGGTGTAAACGTTTATAAATGTGAAAACCTTTGATAGTAAATGGTTATGGTTTTCATTACACAATTTTTTTGGCATGGAAAAATCATAGTGAAATTTCAGCAGCATAACAGCGTCGTATAAAAATTCATAAAATGAGATAATGAGAGAGAAAAATGTATATAATCATTTGAAAATTAAATGTTTAGTAATGGGGTTATGTAAATAAATATCCCAACATTATAAACTTGAAATATAAGGCATACAATAATAATGAAACTTAAATAAAAGAGAGAAGGTGATGATATTTTACTTTAGTGTGTGACTCGAAATGCTTGAGAGGAGCTTCTTGTGAGCTTGAGAGTTTCTTTGTTGGAATATAGAGAGTTTATGGAACATTATGGAAGTCATAAAACTATTTTTTGTGAGATAAATGGGATATTGGGTGGGTTTATATAGGAAATTAATGGTGATTTCATTATTATTTCTCAAACATAGGTTTTGGACTCTATATAATAAATTAACCAAAACCAAAAAACTTCTCAATGTTTTTCAACATGGTTTCTAAAAAATGGGATTTTTTTCAATATTTTATATGTACAAGGTCCTAAATTAATATAAATTTCCCTTACTTATATGGAGATGTGTCATACTCTTACAGAAATGAATTTAAAAAATTAAAATATATTAATGTTCTTCGAGGAATCATTAAGTCTTTTCAAAATAAATAAAACAAACATAAAATCACATTATTTTAAAGTTAAAACATATATTTGGTTGTGGATAAGTTTTATATTATTTATTACATCACTTCAGGATCATTATGATGTCATAATACACATCGTATATTTATAGCATATTTAATTTTTACCTGAGAATTTTAATGTCTTTGAAATTTATGAAAAAGTAACCATTAGATAATTTTGATGTTATGATTAAAAAAATAATATTATGTTTTTGAAAATAATTTTCTAAATCTGTGTATTTTTAATTTTAAAATAAAAATCCTCATTTACTAATAAATGTTGAGTTTTTTTTATAATAACAGTTTTTAAACCCTTATAAAAATTACATCTGACTTCATAAAAATAATAAAATAATTTATATTTAATAAAAATAATTTAATAATAATTTTTTGTTAAAATATTACTTATTAAATAGATCCATTAATTCATCAAAAAAATCCCTTAATTGAATTTGAATACTACCCAAAAATACTATATGTGTTTTATTGCATAAAAAACATTTATGAAGTAACAATAATTGGATGAAAATATATTAATTATTCTATAAAAAGTAAAGTACATACTTATATTTCCAGGGTATTGATACATATCCATTTAATACACCAACTAACACCTAAATAGTAAGGTGTGAGATGGTGATACTTTCATGGGGTGATTTAGTGTACATGGTTGGGATCATGATCTTAGTGAGCATGAACTTCCAATGTAAACAATTTCTCTCATACTTATGTTAATTGTTCTCAGCTCGGTCTTGGTCAAGGGAAAGTCCCAGTGATGTTATATACCAAGTAAGTTTTGATAAATGAGCTTCATAAGGTATGATCCTACTGGTTGAGGCCATCACTTCCTTTATCTATTTATATTTGATTTGTTAAAACCCTGGATTTATACTAACCATGAGATCACTACTCAACAACTATATTATCAATAGTAATGATACTTAGCAATCTTTTAAATATGATAGTATATAATAAAACCATATAATTTCATGTTTTTCTATAATCATATTATATAATAATAAATTTAAATAAATCAAAAGGGTGAATTTTATTTATAACAGTTCGGGTCGTTACAGTAACCAATGATGAGATGTGATCAGTGTAATCTTTCACTAACCAATCACACTGATGAAGTCTCAAAAATTCATGATCACTCTACACTTTAATGGAATCATGAAAAATCATAGGATAATCATCATCTTGAAAAAATCTCCCCTGAAATACCTTCACATAGATGAGAAGGTACTATAAACTCCCCCCATATTTTGCTAGGTCTAACAAGAAAACCTATGACATCACCAACTTGTGTAGAATAATGTGTTATGAGTTAATTTAAGATTAACTAAATACTTTAAAACCTTCCCACATCTTCATTTTAACCTCTATCATTGTAGAGAGCATATTGATGCTAATTAATGAATTCTGAAATAGGGTATGATAGTAGAGAAGGTTCCAAGTCCACCACTATATTTAGAGTGTATATAGATTATGGAACTGATGGAACTTCTTCAATGTTATGTGATGATTTACCAATAGGGTAATACTCTATGAAAAAACTAATATTATATCTCTCAAATATTCCATAAGGTATAGTTATACTGGAAAAATAAATGAACAACATCAATCCATGCCTCAAAAATTAAATCAAACAACCCCACCACAACTAGGGGAAGAAAATAAAAAAACATGAATAAAATAAATACAACATTACCATACCATAAAATAAACATATTTATTTTAAAATCACCAAAATTCAATAAACAATTTTTTGAAAACACTCTACCAAGGCATACACTTGGAAAACAATTAAACCAAACTATCCAATCTTGGTGAAACACACATCAGCCCATTTAATATTTTAAATGAAACAATTTAAAAAATTATTCCTCATTTAAAATCATTCCTAAATTAATTAGATTAAATTAGAATAAAATATAAAAAAAAATCTATTTCCTCTTCTAAAAAAATCTTCCAAATTCCATTATGAAATAAAGCAATTTATAAAACATTTATTGAAAATGAGGGAAATTATTTTTCAAATAACCTATCTAGATAAAATTTTAAAATAAATCGTTTCATGAAATTCTACATTTTACCTAAATAAAACCTTTAAAACCTAAAAAAATAACAAAAACACACAATCCATCATATGAAATACATTATAATCACATCAAAACACCATAAAAACCCACTTTAATTCAAATTTGACAAGTGAAGTAACTTTAGGAGAAATAAAAAATCAAGATTAATAAAAAAATAAAATAATAAAGAAATAGGGATGTTCTTGATTTGGACACATGAGTTGAAAAACCATAGGCCATATATTCAACATTATATATGAATGTTATAGACCCAAAGTTCATGGGCACTTCATGGCAAGCTTGGCCATTCAAGATAACTTTGTTACTAAATTTATATGTATTTTTCACCATAAAACCTAATAGATACCCCTAAAATCATTTAAATACACAATGGGTATCAGAATACTGTCATTATATATCAAAATAAATAAACAATTACTAAAAAACATGAATTCACAATTCAAAACATTACTACCTCTCAAAACATGAGGCTCAAGAGGAGAAATGACTAGTTAGACTCTCCTCAAACATACCATTCAAGTAACGATGACCCTAAATCTCATTTCTACCATGGAAACCTCAAATAAAAAGAGATTTATCCAATAATCTAGCCCTATTTTAAAGAAACTTGACTCTAATACCATTTGAAATGAATTGACCTAGGTTGACCTGACTTGTCACCCAAACTGGATCACCATTGGGTCCGAAGGGAATTCTCAATCCCTACAAGCTATCAACTAGTTCATGATCATCTAAGAACTCCACCTAAAAATTATTTAACCTTGAAATTATAGTTAATAAACATAATATATCTTTTATCAGAAGCCTAACATGGGATTTATGTAAATTGGTTGTACATGAAACATTAGTAGGTATAAACATATAAACAACCAAGCTAAAAAAATTTATAACCCATAATATGTATTCAAATCATTTACATAGGAATAAAAAAATAAAAAATAAATTAAAATAGTTTTTATAAATAAGATATAATAGAATTATAAAAAATATACCCTAGATCTAGTTGGATGATATAATAACCTCAACCAAAAACAAAATAATTGAACCAACATCATTAGACCTCCTTTTTGAAACCTTTGTCTTCTCACCACATTACCAATAATACATCAATGACAACGAAATAAATTAACAAGCATAAAGAAAAACCTAAAAACTATATATAAATTAGGAGTAGTATAAACATATAAAAATGCATATGTAGGGTTTTAGGTAACATTTCTAGTTTTGTCTCACCAATGAATCTGTAAAATTTATTTCAAAAAGGAATTCGTAAACAGTAGTTTGAAAATACAATTATTAAATAGGGGTTTTTAATATAATAACATGAAAACCCATATCAAATATATAACCATTTTATAATAATTATAATTTTATTTTATTTAAATGAATATATTCACTTTTCAAAGATTTCCTTAGCCTAATCTATTTTTAAGTTAAACACCCATTTTAATACCAACTTAAAGCCCAAAATGAAATCATTTTCTTTAAAATGGTATATAAAAAATCTTTCAAATCCATTTAAAATAACAAATTATAAAAAAAGGTTAATGCACACCACAATATAGGAACCACAAGTGGGGAGGTAAATAATGAAATTAAACAAGATAAAAGTCTGAAAAAAATATAAGAAAAAAAATTATAATCAATAAAAAGGAAATAATATCCAATATAAATCATTAATTAAGGATTATGTGTCATGGAATCTACCCTAGGTCATAATGTGATATGATCTAGGTTTTACCAAACCAAAGTAGGTCTAACTACCATCCTATGTTTTATGCAGCCAATGCAAGACACCTGAATACCCTGCACCCACCTTATTAGGGTTACACCCCGCCTATCCCCATATCATGCTAGAGGAGACACTTGCAGGGTGATTTGTAACTAGTGTAGTATAATGGTAGATATCCCAGTCAGTTACCCATGCTTCTATGTACAAAAAAATTAGAGGTGAGTGAAAATAAATAAAAGATAAAAAACATTGTACAAATATAACTCTCCCTTACCTATTGCACCCTCACACAAAAATACAGTCTTTTAAATGACATATTAATTATAAATAAATAAGAAACCCATTACTGGGGAAAGAACATGGGGAAATCAATAAGGATCACTGATGAAATAAACCATTCAACTTTCAAGTGCCAAATGGTCCTTTAAGGGAACACACACATTTTGGAACCTGCTATTTAAAATACTTCCTTCAAACCACCTTTAAAAAAGAACCCAACCATTAAATTAAAATATCCAATTTTAAAAATGTGTGAAGAATTTTGTTTCACTAAAAATAAATTTAAAATACTCTTGGTAATATCACAAAATTTGTAGTATATGGAATAATTTAATTTAAAAATCATGGAATTCATAAGATAAACCTTTCACATCAAGTGATATAATTAAAGGAATCAATTTAGAGACACCACCCACATATCAAATATTGGAATAATTTCACCAATAATAAATTTATAATACTACACCATATATTAAATTCTAAAATAATTCAATTTAATTGAAATACCTACTTTTAATAAGTCGAAATTTGGATTTTATAAGACAAAATGTGTCACCTTCAACAATGAACACCCAAACAAGGAAAAAGATAATGTACATTGTCCGAATACATGAAAATACCTCTTTTTGGGTTCTACCTAAACCCTAAATAATCCAAAAACACCCTTAGGGTTCATGAGAGAAATTAAAATCATGTGAAAAGAGATAAATAATTCGTGGATTAGATATTATAGGGGATTACCTTAGATAATCATGGAGAAACATGGATGTGATCCTTAAAAAAATCCATAGAGGGGAATAAAAATGAGATAGAGGAATGATTAGATTAGGATAGGTTTATTAGAAGTGGAAAGGGTTCAAACCCCTTTTATTTTTGGAGGGGTAATTTTTAAATTCACCAAAATTTTAAAAATTGGTCACGATGTACAGTATGATCGCATGGCTAGAGGTAACCATACAATAACCATGTGGGATGCCCTTAAACTGTGAACTAAGAAACACAATATACTAGGAATCATTTCATGGTTGGAAAACCATATAAAGACCATGTATAACTTCACTATCACTATGAAAACACCACTCACATGGGTTCCACACAAATACTCCTAAACATTTATGTTAACCATGGAACACCTAGAAAAACTCAAAAAAATCCAATTTCAAGATTAAAAATTAATGAAACATAAAATATCCACAAATAATATATAATAATATAAAATATCCAAATATATTAACACATGGGTGTTACAACACAATATTGAAGGAATTATTAAAAGATGATTGGGAATAAGATTAAAACATTCTACCCTGAAAAAGGAGAAAAATTCACTAACAATCAAGTGGAAGATTAATAATGGGAAAAAGAACTAGGTTTCAATATAAGTAAATACTTAGGAAGATATTATAGTTGAGTGGGTAAACTAGATCATTAATATCATTAAAAAATGATTCATATTGTGATAGACTTTCCAGAGAAGTTTTGTAGGGAAGTATTCTTGAAATAGGTCTATATCTCTAAAAACGATTTGTGTGCATGGGAGAAGAAAAGTCACTTAAGAGATGTGGTATGAGAATAATTCAATATTAAAATACCTTATAATCCTTGAGATTATGTTCATTATTATAAATAAGAAAAAACAAAATAATTTTGAGACTCATGGAGATGATGATATTTTCCATGGATACTCAACAACGAGAAAGGAATTAATTTTATTTAAGAAAATATATTGGAAATGTTGTTACAAGATCAAACATTATAGTGTGGGAAATTGAGTATAATCTTTAACAAATAGTCATATAATTCTATAATAATGTGATAATTATTAGACTAGATGAATTTGAGATCAAGGGTATAATTTTTATCTAGAAGAAGGCATTGATTATGAGAATAATGAAGTTAGACTAGTAACTATACCAAATACAAAAAACAAGGATGACATTGATGATCAGAATATTTTTGGTTATTAGGAGAAACTACTAAAAATGGGGATAATGAAGTCTTTTTAGAAACATTTACTCTTATCTCTATTAGAACAAAATCTCTTTGAAAAATATACACAAAAGACTATTTTGATGCCGATGAATAGTAATTTCACTGAGAAATAAATGATTATCCATATTAAACTAAATAAAGATGACATTGTGATCCCAAATAATTCATTCTTTATATGCAAGGGATACTCCCAAATTAAATTTATCAATATTAATGAAACATTTTATCCCATGGATATATTAGAAACAATCTGATTATTGATGGAAGTAATAGTGAAAATGAGGTTTATGTGTTTGTAGATGGATGTTAAATCATCATTCCTTAATGTAATACTTGATGAAAAAGTGTACACATATAATCTAGATTTTTTTTTACATCAAGATGAGAACAATGTTTTTCGACTAAAAATGGTTCTTTATTGGCTAAAGTATGCACTAAGCGCATGGTATTCTAGACTAGATCAGTACTTTAAGATTATTGGTTTCTAACATAGTGGAATCTAACATAATCTCTATATCAATAAATAGAGTGATCAAAGGATTATGGTGATCATATATATATATATATGAACTAATTTATGGTAGATCCAACCAAGCATAATGCAAGCAATTTTTAGAATTCATTACATTTATTTTCAAAATGTCTATTATTATAGAGTTTTTTATTTGATTTTTAGGTGATAAAAGTAAGTAATATAAAATTTATATCACCATACAAATATACCAAAAAGTTTTTGAAATGATTTTTAATGGAGGATGAGAAAGAAATGACAATACACTTTTCTACCTGGTTGATGTTTTTTGGGGATATAACTGTAAAATAGTTTAATATCATATAGTATAGAAAGATCTTCAGGATCTCACAAAAATTATTAATAATAAGACCTAACATTAATTTTTTCCAATTATTAACCATCAAGATACCATAGTGATCCTATGTAAATACACTTGAAAGTGGTAAAGAGAATACTTTGTTATATCAAACATATGACATATTTTAGTTTTTCTTACCATTAAATGTCTCAACATAAGTTATTGGGATATAAAAATATAGTCTAGTCTTATTAAGTTGATAATAGAAAGTCATCATCAGATGGTGCATTATATCTTCGAGGATTATGTATTTCTTAGATTAATAATAAACAATATTATATTTCATTGATCATTCCATTACATGAGTATATTGTGTCCACCCAAGATTACACACAACTATTATGGATAATGAAATAGCTTTAGGATATGTGAGTTAATGTGAAGTATTATATAAAAATTAAATATTATCATTAAAGTGCTATTAAACTTAGTTAAAATAACATCCAAAACTCAAGGATGATTCACATTTAAATAAAAAATAACTATATTAAGGATAAATTTTATCATGGGTTAGTGTAATTAATGTATATGAAACCCCATTTAAAGTAATTGATGTCATCATAATGGACTTACCCAAGGAGATGTCTAAGAATAATCGATTATATATTAGAGTCCACTTGAATCCCAATACATAATTAAGTGTGTATTCAAAAATTCACTCCCCAAAGAATGTTTTGGGTTCCATTATGTGTTATACATTTTCTTTCTTATTGAAACCCATAAATAAGTTCCCTTTGGGTTCTTTAATAATGGTGGATTATTTTTAAATAATGATATGGTGATTGGATCAATCTTTTCAAGGGGTAATTATCTTCTTGAATAATAATCTAGGGGATATTTATTTAATGTAAATCAAGGGTAGAGATGATGAATGGGGGAAGAAAAGAAATAATGAGGATATTATTCAAGTACTAAGTGGTAATAAATATATATATTAAGTGATTTATTCATAATGTTTTCATATTACTCAAGTTTCACAAAAATATATAGACTCATGTTATCTAAGAGTTCATGTAAAGTTATTCATTAATCACAATATGGGGATGAATGTAATGAATAGTGTTTATGACTAAAAGTGTGATAGATTTTCCATGAATATTATTATGGAGTTAAAAGTTTTTTCAAGAAACCCATAGGGAAATATTTTTAGAAAGTATCCATCTTGTTGACTATCCAGTGATATACATTGTGTTTGTTGAAAAAGATACAAAGTAGAGAAAAACATAAGGTATTTATAAAGAAAATGATTTAGAGGAGTTTGAAGGATGGTCAAGAATATTTTGTGAAAATTTAGACTAAATAAAGAATTATTGTGCAAGCCAATAATATTCATGTAGAAATATATGTGCATGTGGGACTGGAGACGCACAAACATAGTGACATTCACAAACTCAATGTGACATATTTTTTAAAACCATTAAGGGATATTTGCCTCCTATTTTTTAGATAGTTTTTCCCTAAAAATATGGAACTGATATCATCATTAATTAGAGAGGAATACTTAGAGGAGATATATGAGATCCATTTTTTACATTGGATTTATGTGAAAGTATTTCTCACATAAAATAAGGACATTTTGTTCATGAAAAAACAAATTGCATGAATAATTAATTGTTATTACATTATTTACATGAACATCAATGGTATATAAATGTTTTACGTGAACCTAAAGGAAATTCCTCTATATTTTTAGGTTAATGAGGAATTAATCCTTTTTATTAAATAAGATATTCATGAAACACCAATTATGGTGTAAAAAATATAATTCAGTATGCATAAGGAATATGTTGAATGGACAGTGAGAACAATTCAGCTAATAGAGAAATGAGATCTCAAATAATGAGTGGTTATAAATTAGGGGGGATAGTAAGGCTTATCTAACTAATATAAAAAAGTATTGAACATATTACTTTTAGTAACTTGACCCATCATCGTTGTATGCTCCTTAAAGTATCCCCGTTTGGGTGAACCAGGTAAAAATTTCTTATGTGCCTCTTTATTTTTTTTATCACTTTATAACTATCATGAGAGAGAGAGGTGTCCATATTAATGGTAGAAAAATATCATTTTTGAGATTCATTTGAATAAATCAAGAGGCATGTAAAGATATAGAATCCATTTTACAAGAGGCATGTAAAGATATAGAGAGAACAAAAAATGAGGTTGAGGAAGAAATATGAGGAATACAGGAGGGAGTCTTTGATGAATCAAACCCCAAGGATAAATCCAAGACATCTATTGATTTTTAAGGAACTAAGGCTAATAGGTTTTAAGGTTCTAAGAAGAAGATGGTTTAGGGGAAAAAACGTTTATTTTGGTAATGTAATTTTTTCAAATATAAATAAATTTACAATGTTGAGAAGTCCTTAAAAAGGTGAATGAATTGAGTCTAATGGAGAGAATCCAATGAATATAAGTGATCATAAAGATTATGAAACTAAATGTTTATCTAAATTGGTTCATACGTATACTGAAATGTTTTATTAAAAATCTAAATCAGGTGATACTTTTATGGTCATAAATTTACTCAAACATCATATTTGTACGAAGGTTTTCATGATTCTAGATTATGTTTTTTTAATGTGTAATTATTGAAAAAATTATAGGAAAAAGTGTTATGGATTTCATTGATGATGTTTGCTCAGATAGAGAGGAATATTAAGTAAACTGAATGAATATTACAGGTCTAACATGTAGAGGAAATTAGATCCATTAGCCAATCTCTTAAAGAAGTAGAAGTTTAAAATAAATAAACTTAGAGTTTGTGAGAAAATATGTATCACACATAAAGATTTATGAATTTTAGTTGGATGACCATTTGTGCGTTCATCGGATAGAAGGAATGTTTCTGAATGGTTGGAAAAAATATTTCTTAATAAAGTCACCACATAGTGGAAACATGTGAATATCATTAGATAGAAGTTACCAGGTGACGTTAAAGGATAATGGTTTCTAAATGAAGTCATTAGAAAGAAATTCATGAGAGAAGTCATCAAAAATAGCTATTAGATGAAGTTAATTAAAAGGATTTAGAAAAATGATTCCATGTTTTCAAAAAAATGGCTTTATAATGAAGCCATCAGATTGTGTGTTCTAGATAGAGGCCACTGGATGGATAAATTTCCTATGAATATTAATTAGACTATGATTTTTGGATATTTTCAAAGTGTTTTTTGAAGACATTCAAAAGTATCAATGTTGAGATGGATTTTCAATTCACTAATAATCATCAAGGGAATATTAGGATTCAAGCTAATATTTCTAGAATTTTTAAGAGTTCATTGATGTATAGGTTCGTAGAATGTTTATGAAATCATTTTTTTGAATCCTATATTTTAGGAATATTTAAGGTGATTAAAAGTTTAATGGTTTATATTGGATATTAAAATATTGGGTGGGAACTTTAAATTCAGAGTTCTTATTCCACCCTTGATCATCAGAGAATAGATTCCTATATAAATGGGGAGTATGTATGATTTTCATTGATGATTCTATTTTCTATGTTTAGAAGAATATATGTACTAAATAATTTTCAAATAATTATAATTAGTAGCACCAAATGAAGTGGTACAATACATGTAGTTAATAGTAGTTGGAATCAGATAGAATGTGTGAAGAAGCTATGAGATACATGACATTGAATAGAGTGGTGTCGGTCTATATGTTAGTTTTAGAAGAATATGGATTCAGATAAAGTAACCATACTGAGTGTAATGGATGAAATGCTACTAAATATTGAAGGAAACTTAAATAAATGTGAGAATAAAGAAGTTGATAAATAAGTTCTTTCTCACTCATGTGTAAGAATGTGAATTGGAGGAAGAACAACTTGTAACAAGACAATTGTAAAGAATGTTGAAGTAACATAAATAAGTTCTTGCTCTCTTAAATCATATGCTTTTTTTGAGTAAAACATGAAATATAAAAACAAATATAGTGTTATATAAGTGATGGATATAATATACTTACTACAACCCCAAAAATGACTATTTTTAGTGGTTTTTTGGTCTTGGATTACTTCCATACCTAAAAAGGAGTAGATACCCTTAATGAGTAGTTAAACTTGCAAATACCTATGTCCTTGTTAGTGTACTTGTTTTTTATTTTCCAGTAGATTAATTTCTCACTATGTAGAGTGGATGTTATTTTATTGAGTAAGAAAACTTAGAAAGTGAATATTACTAATTCAACCCTCCCCTTCTTAGTGATAACACATATGTTGATCAGTCATTTCAATTAGTATCATAGGGATGGTTCCTTCATTGACTATTTTTTATGATTGAAGGAAATCAATGTTTCCATAGATGATCATAACTCTTTTAATTATAAGTGTAATCCTATCATTGATGGAAATAATTTTCATATATAGAAGGAAAAAATGTTACCTTATCCTATATCTATTGGTTATAAATTTCTTCAATATATTAAAAATGGTTTCCCTCCTTATATTGAGGGTACACCATTAGTAGATGTTGATAAGAAGAATATTAAAAATAACGGGATAACTAGAAATTATATACTTACCTCACTCTTAGAATTTGAATTTATGAGGGTTGAAGGTATTTGAACAACTAAAGGAATATATAAAAAGTTGAATTATTTTTATGAAGGAAATATGAATGTGAATAAAGAAAAGTTATATATCTAAACATTGATGTATGAATATATTGAAATTGTTGAATATTAAGATCTTGGTGACTTATTTACAATATTTAATGACATTGTAATAACCATAAGATTCACCGGTGTGATGTTATAAGATTCAGTTGTTGTTGAAAAGATTCTAAGAGGATCTTTTAGATAAATTTAATGACAAGGTATCATCCTTAGATGATTGAGATCATGAAACCCAATCCATTGATGATATGCAAAGAATTATAATTACTTAAGAAATTATAAGATAAAAATATATCAATAACAAATAAAATCTTGATAGGTAAATATATTTCAAAGATGTAAAGAAATAAAATTCTAATAAAGTTCTAAAGTAAGGAGTCAGATACTCCAACGCTATAGATATGTTTAGTAATTTTTTTTGATGAATTCATGTATTTTTTATTCTTATATAAAGGTAAAATTAGGAACATGGAAATAGAATGAAATTTTAGCATTGAATTAATGTGGTTGCATATCCACTGGAAATTATGTTGTAAATTGAATAAGATTAAAGTATTATAAATATTATGTTGAAGAAAATAGAAAATAAAGGAGATATTAGAAGAAAAAACTAGAAAATTGAATTTCTTATTTAAAGGGAAAGGAAAACAGGTTCTCTAAATACTAAAATATATTTTTTTGTCTAAGTGTAAGGTATATTATTATAGTGATGTGGATTATAAAAACTCTAGTGATAATGCTGCTAAAAAATTGCTTTTTGGAAAAGTAAAAGATGAGAATTTCACCAGTAATGAATGAAGTAGATCTCAATAATAAGAAGAGTTTTAAATAGATATTATGTATATAATAAAACTAATAGAATGAATTTAAGGATTTTGAAACATGAAAGGGAGAACAAGAAGTTAAAGAAATAAGATATTTCAGAAACCAATCAAGAATAAGGTTTTGAAGAAAATTACATGTTTCTAAAAGAGATTTATGACTTGAGGAATTTATGACTGGATCATGAAATATTTTCAATTCCACATGGGTGAGTTTAAATTAGAAATTTATATTAACTTAAATGTCACTATTATTATGGTCTGTAGAACATTGGATGTTTAGGATTGAACCCATAGAAATGGGATGGAAATAGATTGTGACCTGAAAATTTGAATGTAGAAGTGGATTGATCATGTGATTATAAGAGGTTGGGTTTGAATATTTATAGATAGATTAAAACTTTTGTTGATGGAAGAAAGGTTTTAGATCAATTTTAGGGAGATTAAACATAGGATATCCCTAAATATATAATGGTAATTTCTTTTAGCTTAGAATTCATAGTTGTTAAGGAGTCACCAATTTATCTTTGATCCATCTAATTGGAATTACCAAGACCAAAAACCACTATTTGATACAAAGTTGGTACTTAGCCGAGGTGCATTAAGTGAATCTTCAAAGGAAAAAAATAAATCAAACTATTGGTCATAGTTTGGTTCATTCCAGTTATGTTGGGGATCTTTCCTTAAAATTTTATGGTACGTCTCATGTAAGGGAAGGAAAAATTATTTTAAAAAGATCATAATTACTTGGACAATATATTTATTAAGTTTATATTTTGATATTCACTAAAGAACTGATACCCCTACTCTTGATACCTATACTTTGGAGGTTTTTCCTTACATGGTAATAAAATAAATGGGAATATAAAATCGGTATAACAAGATTGAAAAATTAATTAAAACAAATCCATGATCAATTTAAAAAAAAATCAATAAACAAAAAACTTTTTTGAATATAAAAGAATAAGCAACAAAAATCGATATTTGTTGAAAAAGAAAGAAACAACATTGAAAGAATAAATGAATTTAAAATTATTTGAACATAATCAATGTAGAAATAATAGAATTAAATAATGAGATAATAATAGATTAAAATAATTTGAAATAGGATAAAATATGAATCTAATAAATCATATAGTCACTTGGAAAATATATAGGCAAAATCACCTTGCATCTTAAATAGATTTTATGCTATAAATATTCTATAATTGCTATATATCCGACACTTTTATTGTAAAGAACCAAATATTGACGTACATGGACATTACATTACTTTTTCAGAATACTTAATACATAACAAAAACAAACCCAAAAGGACCGTAATAGTTTAGTGTCTTCGGAAACATAGAACATAATCTTCTAATCGTGGTGAATGATCTTCAACATATCCCATAAAGATCTTCCCCTTTTGTTTTCTTACCAAAAACCATTCTTTATATCCTGGGGAAAAGAAAACATATAAAGGGTGAGCTCAAATTCTCAGTAAGGGTAAGAATGGAGAAAATAAAACAAACCATATACATTTGAACTTCAAAACATGAATATAAAGTTCACACATCAAAATCTTGAGTTGTGAAATAAATCTTGGAAGTACATAAGGAATTGGTCATAAAGGAACTTTAATAGTGATAAAATAGCATGGGAATAAAACATTTAATTGTGAAAAACCATTAAGAACATGATATGATTTCCATAGTAGCCAAGGAATTGCTGCCAAGACCATCTTAGTGGACAAAGTCCCTTTCTGAATCGAGTTCACTCTTCATTCCTGTCCTGTATCACTGAACCAGATCAACATACCATTCTAGCCATGTCTATATCATGAGATATAAATCTTTACCCAATGCATTCGAGGTATATATAGGCCCTACCCATCTCATAATGAAATCATTCTTACTTGTGCCACAAAATAAACATAAATCATTCATCATAACCCAAAGAATAAAATGGGTTTCATAAACATCATACCATAATAACATAATCCATATAAAACAAATGGATATCTTTTCATAATAAGAAAAGTGAAAAAAATTAAATCATAGAGACATTATACTTGAAACATACACATATGAAATAATATCATCTTAGATGGAAAATGGTTTTTATAAAATACTTGAAATGAATTTTTGAGGAAAGTATCCTTTCTTCTTCTAAATCATTTTCTTTTCACAAAATGCCATGAAATTTTAAAAGAAAATGATTTTTTTGAAAATAATGATAAAATCTTGTAGATGAATAATTATGAAAATAAGGTGTTTTGAAACCGTAAAAATCCTTTCATGCTGTATAAGTTAAAAAAACATTCTTCTCGTACTTTTGCAGGAAAAGTCAAAAAGTACCTCATATGGTAAACATAAGAAAGAGTACTTACATACCATGGGGTAAAAGTCCAAAAGGGTAAAAAATACATTGAATATACGTGTAAGAATAGTAAACATTTTATGAAAACATTTTTATAAAACATGGACATGGATATTAAACATAACCCTAGTAAATACTTACAAATAAACAATCTCAGATAAGAACGAGATTGGAATAATTATCCCTTACCTTATGTATGATATGCTTCATACGTATCCGAACCTCCTATATAATGATTTAAATAATGTCATTGACTTATTAAAGAATCATATTCATTGTAATGATGCCATATATGGTTTAATTAGGACTTTATATTACCTGTTCTTATGAAAATTCCATGTTAAAGCAACATTTTGGGTAAAATCATTTTATTTATCGTACGAGTTTAGACTTGTTGTTCTTGATATTATTATTACGTATATCATGATTTAATTAGTTCCAGAATATAAATCATGATTTATATATCATATATATTCAGTATATATATATATATAATAGACAGATAAATGAAATTAAATACACCGTTTATGGAGACTGTAGGCCGTACGTACGCATGAACGTTGTTTTCCTTTCCTTGTTGACTTGAATGGAAGTAAGTAGATGATATATATATATATAAATAAATAAATTAGATTTTTCATGTCATATATTTCATTATCATTCAATATATATACTTTATAATCATTCTTTAATGGTTAACATGTAGAATGAATCTCATCGCATCGTGGAGACGGTAATCCGTACGTACGCACGGGCGATGATATCATTCCAAAAATTATTGAATTGAATTAAAGTGGATGATATAATATATAAGAATCATTATGATGTTATAAAAACTATATATTTTTATTCTTTACACCATTATACCCATCCAAGTAAGTTGGTGGTGGAAAAACAGATTACACCACGGCCTGGAGACGGTATTCCGTACGTACGCACGCGCGGTGATTTCGTTTTCCCTAGGATGGATAGAAGGTGAAATGGGGTTGTTTCATATTTATAATAACATATAAGTATATTAGTGATACTGATGATATTACTTTATAATGAAACAACTAAATAAGAAGATGTTTAAGAAGAAAGAAACTTGCAAGAATCCGTAGAAGAGATTACCTCTTCTTCGACGCACCTCTTTTAAGCTTCCTCTTAATGCAGTAGAGTAGGTATTTTTAGGAGACAAAAACCTCTATAATATTTATAGGGATTTTGATAAAGGAAATGAGAATGGTTTTTCCTAGATTGAAATCTGAAAATTGTGTAAAGAGAAGAGGGAGGAGGTTTCCTTTTATAAGGGAGGAGAGGGGCACCTTTGGGAAAACATAAAATATTATTTTATAATAAAGTCATATTCAGTTTATAATGGCTCCAAATTGATTTATTTAAAATAGAAAATGGGTATGGGTCTAAATACACTCATACAATAGGTTTTAGACAAGTTTAGGTTACTATTTTAACCTTATCATTTAGATTTAACTCTAAGTTAAATAATTTAACTTTTACCGTGTCTTGTTTTATTCTTACACAATATGGTTAATAAACTTATTATAACAAGCCAAACAAACCGCAAGTGGTTAATTATTAATATATATAACCTTACCTAAGAAATTTGGACAAACTTTAGATTTTTATGAATATAATAACAATTAATAATATAATATGTTTTTAAAAAACTATTTTATGTCAATTTTGACACTATTTGTTAATTTATTTTTGTGAAAATCATAAAAACATTATTAGTTTGAAAAAAGTTAATTGAATAAATACTAACATGTCATATTAACCGATAAAATTAGTGGAATTCATAAAAAGTCTAAAATTACAATTATTTGGCTATTTATAACATTAATTATGTTAATATTTCATTAATAAGGTAATTACTGCATCATCATTGTGTCATAAATAAATTAAATTATTTAATGTCTAAAATTTATAAATAAAATACCATTATGTAGGAAATATGTTTATATTTATAGTGAATATTTATATTCTAATCTATCTTATGTATAAACCTATATTAAAAATGTTTTAGTTATTAAACTTTGATTTTAATTATTTTAACTCTTTTTTAAATAAAATAATAATAAATGTCCTAATCTAATCCAAGTGGACATAAAGGGCAATATTTTATTCCTAAGACTGTTTTTGGTTGAATTAAACTTATCCAATAGAATTAGGACATGTGTTACGGTAATAATAATATCATTTTTACCCTTAATTACCTTGTTTACTTTTAACTGTGGTAAATAAAAGCAAAAAGTTACTATTCACCAAAAATTATTTCTAGATTATTGAACAACATTTTAATCTTTGATATTAACCATGTCTCTTTGATTTTTTAAATTCCACTCAATGAAGAGGTAAAATTAAGTTTTATGTAAATTTTCAAATTCTCCTTAGAGGTGGGTAAAAGACGGGGAAAAGTTCAATAAAATTTTTATATATCTAAAATTATTTTAAAAGGAATCCAATGAATTAGATTGAAATTATATAGGTATTATGTATCAATTTTGACCTAAAATAAATTAAATTAAAATAAATTAATATTTAAATAAAAAATCGGGTTTTAAATAGTAACTTAGTGTTTTTCTATTCATCAAAAATTGAAAGTTTTCAAAAAAATACCAAAAGTTCACCCTAGGCTAATTTCGATATTTCGAATCCAAAAAATTCAGTCCATTTTGAAATATAAAATTTATAAAATTTCCAAAAGTGGGTATTACTATTCATAATGGCTAGTTTATATAATATTTTAATAACATATCATTGTTTAGTGAAACCCGGTATTGCGTACAACACACGTTATTGTGGAAGGTCGTGATTGGGTGTAATGAAAGCCAAGTCAAGGTTGCATGTAGTTCAAGATTCATTTGTTGTTTTCTATAATAGAATCCAACCATATTTCATTTTTACATTGAATATATATATATATACACACTCAATTTTGCGTAAAATAACTTCTATCAAACGAACTTGAAATTGTGTGTAACACGATCCAAGATTAGTGTTGTGTATAATAAAAGCTAATACAGTGTTTCATATAGTGCAATATAATCTTGGTGTAGCATACAAAAGAATATATGAAAGAAATTAAAATAAATATATCTTATAAAATCTCGGGGTGTTACATTATACCCCCTTTAAAATGAATTTTTCCCGCGAAATTCATCGGGGTCATAAATGGTTTACTACTTTGAATTTTCCTTCATAGAAACCCACTTACTAAAAATGAATACTAAAACATAATTTTAAAAAGTGAAGTATGAAACATATCGGTTACAAAAATTAACTCATCACTGGGTTTCCACATAGGAGAACATAGGTGAAAATATGGATATGGAAGAGAAATCTAGCCATCATGTTCTAATGGAGAGTGGTAGAGAATAGGGCTATGAAAAAGACAACAATCACAAAGCCATAAATTTGTGATGATCTAAGGTACCATCTGATTCATCCAATATTAGGGCACTAGGACAAAATTTTTGGTTTTCAAGATCGTTTCCTTAAAGTTGAGAAATTTGATTTAGAAGAAATACTTTCTTTATTTTGGTATAATCTCACCGTTGTTCGTGCCTTGAACAATTTCCACTTCATCTCTTAAAGAAATGAAGTTGAATTTTTCATTTGTGAAGTGTTAGCAGATCATGTGATAGAATGATGGTTCATTCTATCTATCTCAAAAAAAAGGTTAGAAAAAGTTATCAAAAATACATAAGTCCATATATAGTGATATTAATCATATATGGTTCCTAAAATGAACTTATATTTTATATATCATATTTCTTAATATAATAAAACTAGTTTTTACTAACTAGTGACTTCCTGTAGGCCAGTGGTAGGCGATAAAGGCCTGTCGCACTTCAGTTGTGTGTTTGACTCCTGCATCCTTGTCCGATGCGACGGGTTGTCGCTCTTCCTGCATGTTGTTTCTTTTTCTAGAACTAAACTATTATAACATTCGAGAAATAATATCGAAAAAAGTTATATCCTTAAACAATACTATCTGATGTCCATCATAATCCATTCCAATATTTAGGCTTATCCAAAATACATATGTCCAATCTCATAGTATAGAGAAAACAATTACTTGAAAGGTCACATAACAAGCACGTGAATACCATCATTTATCCCCCATATATCTTAAGATATATCTTTTTGGTCACATTACAAACATGTGAATACTTTAATCATGTATTACCATAGAACCATAGTGAAAACATGAGTGATATCAAAAGGTAACTCTTTCAACATACCAAATTCCCAAAATTTCTATGTACTCAAACCATGATATCACATTGTCCTTATATCAGTCATGAGCTCATTAATATTATTTTCTCCTTATCCATTCATTATGCGCATATCATCTACTTTCCAAAAATATTTTAATCACTTTTCATGGTTACCTGTACCATATAATTATCAAAACAACAATAAACCAATACATAGATATTCCAATATTCCATAGTACTATAAATTAGATTCCACAATATTATTTTGGAATCCAGTTATATAAACACATAATCATTCCACTAAATCATTGTTATACTCAACATCTCCAATAGTGATCTCATGTGACATCCCTTTGTCCTTTTTCTTAAGAGGTTTCTCACATTGATCATCATTAACCCTTGGATTAGGGCATTTATTACCATAATGCCACATTTCCTTTCACTTGAAGCATTGAAGTGTTGGTGGAGCGTTCTCTGTAGTCTTTTCTTTATTCACATCCATAGAAAACCTTTTTCCATTACATCGACACTCAGCTGCTCAATGACCTTCTTTTCCACACCTAAAACATTTTCTAGTCCCTTTAAGATAATCTACACCATGATTCTTCCCACACTTTGAGCATAAAAAAACATTCATCTTATTTTCACCATTATTCTGAGATTTATCCTTCAACTCTGTCTTTCATTTCTTGTCAAAACCATGAGATGGATATGCAACACCAACTTCCATTTCTACCTTGATAGCACAATGCACAATTTCTTCATAGCTACTGAAGTCTCTTTTAGAAAATGCCCTTCAAAGACTTGGTTTTAAGACACTAATGAATTGATCAACTTTACATTCAGGTTGGATGATAAAACTAGATGCATACCTTGAAAGCCTTGTAAAATTTTCTTCGTATATACCAAAAGATTCATCATCCTTTTGATTATGCTCAAGGAACACCTTTTCCATCTTTGTTCGAAGAATACGAGGGAAGTACTTACTGAAAAAAAAGTTCTTGAACTCATCCCATTCCATGGATTCAATTTCATCTTGGGGCCTTGTATTCTTAATTAGACTCCACCACTTGTCTGCTTCACCTTCTAAATGGTAAACAACTAAAATTATTTTTTCATGTTCTGAATAGTGAAGTATGGAAAATATCTTTTCAATGGTACTGATCCATTGTTCAGAAACAAGTGGATCAGAAGACCCATTGAATGATAGTGGACATTGCCTCATGAAGGACTCAATCGAATATTGTTCTCTTATCTGATCATTTGGAAATCCATAATGATTCATATCTTGTGTAAGTATAACAATAAAATTTTTCACTCCATATCCCATCAAATTTGATGGCTCGGGAGGAAAATCCTTGCATTGTCCATTACATTGATTGACACAATTCCTTCAAGTTCCAGCCATTGTCTAAAACCCAAAAAGAATAGCGTGAGAGCCAAAAATCATGCTAGAGAAAACAACATAATAAAGGGGGAGAACCTTCAATATATAACATCTTAGGGTTAATTCTAAGATTGTTACTGTAATTCTAGTACTATAACCTATACGTATACTTATCCTTATGGACATCCCTATACATAACATAGAAATATCTCTAGGGATCTCACTAAATTTTTCGCATCCTAGTTTCCAAAGGTTGACTAAACCTTTCCTCTGATACCAAATGTAGAGACCCCAAACATGACGTACATGGACATTAAATTACTTTTTCAGAATACTTAATACATAACAAAAACAAACCCAAAAGGACCGTTGTAACGCCCCGACCCCAGTTACCCAGAGTCGGTGAATTATTACATAACATTGGCATGATCACAAGAAAGATCAAATCTCGAAAGACCGATTGGTTTAGTAGCCTTGGAAACACTAGATATATTCATAAGTTTTACATTACATCATAAAACGAAAAACTACTACAACAACATATTGTATCCATAATCCACACTCATATCCCCACATAATATCCCTCCAGGTCATTCATAACTTACTTCTTCACTTCCTGGGAAAAATAAAACATAGAAAAGGGGTGAGCTCAAATGCCCAGTAAGGATAACAATATAGCGGAAACTTTCATAAATAAGAATAAACATTTAAGGCAATGTATAACT
The DNA here is from genome assembly GCA_963277665.1 of Viscum album. Lineage (NCBI taxonomy): Eukaryota > Viridiplantae > Streptophyta > Magnoliopsida > Santalales > Viscaceae > Viscum > Viscum album. Next base: position 667,941 of record CAUJRU010000359.1, read on the forward strand.
AAAACAAAAGCCTTTCAAACATGATCTTTCAACATGGTATGGCATAAATAAAATGAAATAATTCCATTTACTTATTCACATGGATATTCTACTAATCGAATAATCACATGAAAAAATCAATAACCACTTTCATAATGTTGGAATGCATAATGCTAAACTTTAATTTCTTTTCAAGGCCTCGTCCCAAGACCTTGGGGCTAACTGTAACCGAAACCCAACCCTGAGTGCCTCTAATAACCGGACACCAACCCGGAGTGCCTCTAATAACCGGAGACCAAACCGGAGGGCTTACTTTTACCAGTCCCTAACCTGGAGGGCTTACTTTTACCAGTCCCCAACCTGGAGGGCTTACTTTAACCAGTCCCCAACCTGGAACATACTTGTCCAACACATTCATATGAAGTAAAGGTTGAAATATAAAATAAACATTCTTATTGGAACTAGCATACGAAATGTCAATACTTTACTCATAAACCATGAATGCTATATAAATGACACATATATAGTCAAACATATCACAAAGCTTCATTACAATATGGAAGTTTTAAATCATAATAAATCAACTTCAAATAATCTTAAAATCCATCAAAGGATGTTGACATAGATGAAAATGTTTTTTTTTTAAAATTATTGAGAGAAATATCCCTTTTTCATGAAAACATTTTAATGTTACACAATTTTGAAAGTAAGGAAATTAAAATTCATTTTTGAATCAAAGTGTCCCATACCACTTTGAAACTTTTGAATGGAATTAACACTTTTAAAACATTCATTTTCATATAAATAAATCCTTACAAACCATTTTGAAAACATGGACATAAATGAAGATGATTTAGAAGAATAAATATTTAAAACATTTAAAATGATGTTTTAGTAAAAGTTCCCTTAGAAATAATCCCTTTGAAAACTCTTTTATGAAATATGGACATGGATAGTAAATATGTCCCTGTAGATACTTACGTAAAGACAACCTCGGATATTAAAGAGATTGTGAAGTAAACCCTTATCAATTTGGTAACTTATGAAACATACAACCCATGAAAAAGGTATCATACAATGAAAATGTAAATACACATAAGGTAAAGTGTATTACACAAAGAATACCATTATGGGCAGTACATACACCACACAAAAGATAATAGTGGAAATATGGCATGAATCTCACGGAAATAAAGAGTGAGATGAAAACCCCTTACCACGTTAATCAACTGAGTCGTATGGCCAAAAGTTAATAACCACCAAATTATTTACATAACAACATGAATATAAAGATAATCATGATAATATATATCAAATGCCAGTACACAATACACCACTTTCAATAATTTAGTGGCGAATAATGGAAATCTCACGGAATTGAATGTGAGATAAGAAAATCCCTTACCTTGTACTTTTCCTTGGTTGGGGTAGGTTAACCTCCTGTATAATGGTGAAATAATTGTTATTAAATTATACAAGAATCATATATATTAATATGATATCATATATGATCTTTTAACATTGATTTGTTAATAATATCTTAGAATTATCGTCGTTTCGGGTGTTAACTTACTCATTTTCTTTTATATGTTTTGTTACATAAGCCATGTTTGTTGTATATTATTCATATCCAGAATGATATCAAGTCCTTAAACATCATTTTTAAATCATCAAATGATAATTATACTAGAATGGATACGATGGAGAATGAATCTCATCGCGTTCGTGGAGACGGTAGTCTGTACGTACGCACGAGCGACAATATAATTCTTTTGATATTAAAATAATATATACATGGATGGTATATCATATATACATAATCATTAACATGTTATATTTATTATTTACATGAGTTACACATCATTATTATACCCATCCAAATAATAATATATTGAATAACAATTACACCACGACGTGGAGACGGTAAGCCGTACGTACGCACGTATGGTGACATGTTATTCAAAGGGTGGATAGAATACTGAATATGGTTGTACCATATTTATAATAACATCACAGTATATGTGAGATACTAGATTTATTATTTTAGAATGGTAAGAACAAGGAAAGAAGAAGTGGAAGACGAAAGGAACATTAAAAGGGGTGGTGAAAACATTACCTCTTCTTCGGGTTCTTCCTTTTGATTTGATCAAAAGGGCTCCTTAGGTTGGATTTATGATCAAACTAAGGCCTCTAGGTTGTAGTTAGGTATTTTGGGAGAGTATTTGGGCAGATTTTGGCCGAACCAAAAGGCTTTGAAGGTGTGAAGAAATGAGAAGGAGGAGTGCCCTTTTATAAGAGGGGTGAGGGGCACCTTTGGAAAATCTAGAAATATTAATTTATAATAAATTCATATTCGGTTTCTAATGGATACAAAGTTTATTATTCAAACTTTAAGGTGGGGATGGGTCGAAAACAACTCAACCAATAGAATTTAGACAGGTTTGGGTACTTATATTAACCTTATCATTAAGTATTAACTCTAAGTTAATTAGTTTCACTTTTACAATGTCTCTTTGTATTTTTATATAATATGGTTAATAAACTTACTAAATACATACAAGCGACCCCCAAGAGGTCCATTAATGATGAACATATCATGATATAAGTCTCTTGGCCGAACCATATATTTTTAGGAATTTAATATCAATTAATAATATAATATTTTTTAAGAACTCTTTTATGTCAATTTTGACACTATTCAATAGTTGATTTTTGTGAAACTCATAACAGATTGATTACTTCGAACAAAGTCAATTAAATCAATCCTAATATATCATATTATCCTATAAAATTAGTTTAATTCATTAAAAGTTTCATATTATATTTATTTGGGTATTTATAATATCGATTATTTTAATTTTTCACTATTATAGTAATTATTGCATCATCATTGTGTCATAAATAAAATTAATTATTTAACGTCTAAAAATTATAAATAAAATATCATTATGTAGGAAATCTTTTTATATTTCTAATGAATATTTATAATCTAAACTCCAACATATATAACCCTATGTAACAATTGTTTTTCTAAAAGATATATGCTTGTGTCATTTTTGTACTCATTTTAACTTAATTAAAATAAAGTGTCATTATCACTTACAAGTGGATCCATGGGGTCCCAAAATCGACCCAAAGATGTCCATGGTCGACCATGTGTCAACCAATAGGGTTAAGACACGTTTTAGGGTAATTTAGTATTATTATAATATTATTTTGTTAACCCTTATTTACCAGATTTACCCTTAACCATGGTAAATAAAATATTTACCGCAGTAATTATTCAAAATGTCTAAAAATAAAAGTTACCTATTTACACAATTTTAACATCCTGATTCAAAATATGGAATCCATTTTCCTAAATTAAAAACACAGAAGTGGCATAAATTAATTTAAAATTAATTCCCGCTGTCAAAACAAAAAGCGTGTTTTTAAGAGATAATAACTATCAAAAGATTGACACTTGTTTATGTTCGGTTTAATTGTAAAATTATGTAAAATGACCAACATTATATTAAATGGTAAAAATATATTCTAAATATACTTTAAAACTACTAAAATTCATAATTTATCACTATTAATTATTTTGATTAAAAAGGTTGTTTTTAATTAAAATTTAGTAATTTTCACTATTCATCAAAATATGAAAGTTATCCGAAAAGTACCAAAATTTCACCTTAGGCTAAATTAGATATTCCGAATCCAAAAATGAAGTCCATTTTGAAATAAAAAATATATATAATTTTAAAAAGTAGGTATTACTATTCATAACGGCTAGATTGATTGGTTGTTAGAACTCAGTGTTGCGTACAACACACGCTATCGCATTATTCAAAGAGAAGCATACAGTGGAAGCTTGGGATGTTTCATTTTAAATTTTTGATATCCCCATTTAGTCAAAAAGTTTAAAATATTGTATTTAAAAAGGCTTCACTATTAAGAGTTGATAAAAGTGCAATACTGAAAATGAATTTGTTCTTGCATTATATCTAAGAAACTCATAATATGGATTCTAAAATTATAAGGATTATATAAAGTTTAAAATTTAGATAATACTATTCATAACCTCTTTTGAATGGATTTTTTTTGTAAGTCATGGTGTGATTGAACTCGGTGTTACGTGTAGTGCAAGTTATTGAATTATTTTGAAGAAATAACACACTATGAAATCTTGGGGTGTTACATTCTCCCCTCCTTCAATAAATTGCGTCCTCGCAATTTGAAATTGTTCTTCGAAAATAAAAGGTTGAAAATAGAAAATATATTTGTGGGAAAACCCACATCAAAAATTGGGTTACTAAAATTTAGTCTTAATATGAGGAAAAGAGAAATGAAAGGGTCACCACCAAATTATGATCTCGATTAGGAGAACATTGGTGGCAATTAGAGACAGATAATTGGAGGAAAAACGTAAATATTTATAGGTAGTGATTGAGGTCATCAATCACAAACAAGTATAAAATTGAGGTCCTTAAATTCATCAATCTATGATGATTTGAAATACCATCGGTTCAACAAAACATAGGGTATTAGGATAACACATTTTTGACGTTTCAAAATATCTTAGTTGAAATCCCACATCGAAAAATGAATTAATGAGGCCTCTATTTAAAATAAAGAGTCGAAAGTATGAAGATTACCGAAAATAACACATACTAGGGTTCCATGTAGGAAAATATGGATATGGAAGAAAAATCTAACCATCAATTATCTGATGGAGAGTGGTATAGAACATGGCTATGAAAAGGCCAACAATCCCAAAGCCATAAATTAGTGATGATTTAAGGTACCATCTAGGAAAACATTTTTGTTCTAAGTTGCTTTTCTTAATATTGAGGAATTTATTTATGAGATTGACTAAGATCATAAGGAGATATACTTACTTTATAATTAGAGTTTTATCCATTAATAAATTTCTACCACAAACTCATCTTTCACTCTAAAAGATAATAGAATGTAAAAAAAATTCTATTTACACTATTCGAATAGGGTTCCAAAATAAACGAATTTATAATTCATCTACAAGATCTTTTAATACAAACTACAGTATTTAATCCAGGACATCTCGTGGGCCAGTGGTAGGTGATACACCCTTGTCGCCCTTCGGTTGCGGGTTCAAGTCTCGCAGCCTTGCCGAACGCGACGGGTTGCAGCCCGACCTCCGGGTTGTCCTTTTATGGCAATCCAAAATAATCCAAACTAGAACTATCCAAAATACTTCTGTCCAAACTCACAGTCCAACATTTATAAGGAAGGTAAACATAATATAGATCATTTTTACCCCGTAATAGCATATGAATACCTTCATCATGTATTACCATATTCCTTATTGATTACATTCATGCTCCCTTATTCCATATAGAATGCTGGATATACTTCATTAATCCAAAAATGTTTTAAACCCCAACAATGATGGAATATACAAATCATTAATCAGTTCCAAGGTAGTCAAGAATATCCAATATAATTTTTCCAAAACAATCACATATTATTCCAAACTCACTACCTCAGTATCAGAACTATATTATGATTTATCATTCTCTCAACCATATATTTTCCAAAAATTTATCCTGCTATTGAATCACTTTTCTTTGTTCCACACAATCTCAAGTTCTTAATGAAATAGTACTGCAGTACAATCCTTATATACTCCATAATTATTATAACAAGTACATATTTGATACAACACTCAATTGACATAATCAACATAAGAACTCTAATCATTCCTCTTCATCTGTGGTAGTATCATAACATGATTATTATCCAATAACATCATTTGCGGCATAGTCCGATGACTGGGACATAGGTTCACGTAGTGTCCAAACTCCTTGAAAATGAAGCATTGTACATTTGAAACCATTTTCTTACCCTTGCAGTCACGTACTTTGTGCCCTTTTCCTCCACACTTATAACAAACTCTCATTCCTTTCAGGCAAGTTCCAGGGTGTTTCTTTCCACAGTTACCACATATGGGAAAATTCTTCTTTTCCCTCTCCCCTTTATCCATCTTTCTCTCTTCCATCCTTTTCTTCTCTTGCTTCCCTTCAAAGACATAGGACTCAGTAAACTCTATACTTATCTTATCAAAACATGATATTTTTTCTTCATATGATGATAATACATGGGAGACTATTTCTCTTATAAATTCTAGCTTAAGACCATGAAAGATATGATCCTTCCTTCTCTTTGGATCATGTGCATTTCTGGAGTTCTCATTCCTTCTACTGGGCGCCATTTCTAAACAATGGCATACACTAGATCAGTTTATGAATCAAAATACATAATCCCATACTTATAAAACACTTAACATAAATTGAACTATTTATGGATATAATCCATAATCATAAAAATGTCTCCTTTGAGGATGTATATACTCATAAACCCTTCATAATGGTTTGTAAAGAAAATGAGAATTATCCTAAGCATATCCCCCGGGAGTGTCGTAACCAAGAGTGCAGCAAGGCCCGTTGTCGTGCACCAGTTCCCGTTCGAGTCTAGCTCAAAGCGGTGTTTTCGGGTTTTACCCCTAGGTACATCTGTGCCAGAGCCGCCTCTACCTGCTCGTATCCAGACAGGAATGTATTGCTCGGAAAACTCACAAAATCTCTACAATACCAAAATTCTAGGAAGTTCTTCTATACTAATCCTCAAAGTTCATCTTAGGTCTACGTGCTCTAATCAGAGTTTATATAAATCTAGCTTCCAAGGATTGTACTAAACTTCCTCTGATACCAACTGTAACGCCCCGACCCCAGTTACCCAGAGTCAGTGCATTATTACATAACATTGGCATGATCACAAGAAAGATCAAATCTCGAATGACCGATTGGTTTAGTATCCTTGGAAACACTAGATATATTCATAAGTTTTACATTACATCATAAAACGAAAAACTACTACAACAACATATTGTCTCCATAATCCACACTCATATCCCCACATAATATCCCTGTAGGTCATTCATAACTTACTTCTTCACTTCTTGGGAAAAATAAAACATAGAAAAGGGGTGAGCTCAAATGCCCAGTAAGGATAACAATATAGTAGGAACTTTCATAAATAAGAATAAACATTTAAGGCAATGTATAACTAAAACAAAAGCCTTTCAAACATGAACTTTCAACATGGTATAGCATAAATAAAATTAAATAATTCCATTTACTTATTCACATGGATATTCTACTAATCGAATAATCACATGAAAAAATCAATAACCACTTTCATAATTTTGGAATGCATAATGCTAAACATTAATTTCTTTTCAAGGCATCGTCCCAAGACCTTGGGGCCAACTGTAACCGGAACCCAACCCGGAGTGCGTCTAATAACCGGACACCAACCCGGAGTGCCTCTAATAACCGGAGACCAAACCGGAGGGCTTACTTTTACCAGTCCCTAACCTGGAGGGCTTACTTTTACCAGTCCCCAACCTGGAGGGCTTACTTTAACCAGTCCCCAACCTGGAACATACTTGTCCAACACATTCATATGAAGTAAAGGTTGAAATATAACATAAACATTTTTATTAGTACTAGAATACGAAATGTCAATACTTTAATCATAAACCATGAATGCTATAAAAATGACACATCTACAGTCAAACATATCACAAAACTTCATTACATTATGGAAGTTTTAAATCATAATAAATCAACTTCAAATAATCTTAAAATCCATCAAAGGATGTTGACATAGATGAAAATGTTTTTTTTAAAAAATTATTGAGAGAAATATCCTTTTTTCATGAAAAAATTTTAATGTCACACAATTTAGAAAGTAAGGCATTTAAATACATTTTTGAATCAAAGTGTCCCATACCACTTTGAAACTTTTGAATGGAATTAACACTTTTAAAACATTCATTTTCATATAAATAAATCCTTACAAACCATTTTGAAAACGTGGACATAAATGAGGATGATTTAGAAGAATAAATATTTAAAACATTTAAAATGATGTTTTAGTAAAAGTTCCCTTAGAAATAATCCCTTTTAAAACTCTTTTATGAAATATGGACATGGATAGTAAATATGTCCCTGTAGATACTTACGTAAAGAAAACCTCGGATATTAAAGAGATTGTGAAGTAAACCCTTATCAATTTGGTAACTTATGAAACATACAACCCATGAAAAAGGTATCATACAATGAAAATGTAAATACACATAAGGTAAAGTGTATTAAACAAAGAATACAATTATGGGCAGTACATACACCACACAAAAGTTAATAGTGTAAATATGGCATGAATCTCACGGAAATAATGAGTGAGATGAAAACCCCTTACCACGTTAATCAACTGAGTCGTATGGAAAAAAGTTAATAACCACCAAATTATTTACAGAACAACATTAATATAAAGATAATCCTGATAATATATATCAAATTCCAGTACACAATACACCACTTTCAATAATTTAGTGGCGAATAATGGAAATCTCACGGAATTGAATGTGAGATAAGAAAATCCCTTACCTTGTACTTTTTCTTGGTTGGGGTAGGTTAACCTCCTGTATAATGGTGAAATAATTGTTATTAAATTATACAAGAATCATATATATTAATATGATATCATATATGATCTTTTAACATTGATTTGTTAATAATATCTTAGAATTATCGTCGTTTCGGGTGTTAACTTACTTATTTTCTTTTATATGTTTTGTTACATAAGCCATGTTTGTTGTATCTTATTCATATCCAGAATGATATCAAGTCCTTAAACATCATTTTTAAATCATCAAATGATAATTATACTTGAATGGATACGATGGAGAATGAATCTCATCGCGTTCGTGGAGACGGTAGTCCGTACGTACGCACGAGCGACAATATCATTCTTTTGATATTAAAATAATATATAAATGGATGGTATATAATATATACAGAATCATTAACATGTTATATTTATTATTTACCTGAGTTACACATCATTATTATACCCATCCAAATAATAATATATTGAATAACAATTACACCACGACGTGGAGACGGTAAGCCGTACGTACGCACGTATGGTGACATGTTATTCAAAGGGTGGATAGAATACTGAATATGGTTGTACCATATTTATAATAACATCACAGTATATGTGAGATACTAGATTTATTATTTTAGAATGGTAAGAACAAAGAAAGAAGAAGTGGAAGACGAGAGGAACTTTAAAAGGGGTGGTGAAAACATTACCTCTTCTTCGGGTTCTTCCTTTTGATTTGATCAAAAGGGCTCCATAGGTTGGCTTTAGGATCAAACTAAGTCCTCTAGGTTGTATTGAGGGATGTTGGGAGAGTATTTGGGCAGATTTTGTCCGAACCAAAAGGCTTTGTAGGTGTGAAGAAATGAGAAGGATGAGTGACCTTTTATAAGAGGGGTGAGGGGCACCTTTGGAAAAGCTAGAAATATTAATTTATAATAAATTCATATTCGGTTTCTAATGGATAAAAAGTTTATTATTCAAAGGTTAAGGTGGGGATGGGTCGAAAACAACTAAACCAATAGAATTTAGACAGGTTTGGGTACTTATATTAACCTTATCTTTAAGTATTAACTCTAAGTTAATTAGTTTCACTTTTACAATGTCTCTTTGTATTTTTATATAATATGGTTAATAAACATACTACATACATACAAGAGACCCCCAAGTGGTCAATTAATGATGAAACTATCATGATATAAGTCTCTTGGACGAACCTTATATTTTTAGAAATTTAATATCAATTAATAATATAATATTTGTTTTAAAAACTCTTTTATGTCAATTTTGACACTATTCAATAGTTGATTTTTGTGAAACTCATAACAGATTGATTACTTCAAAAAAAGTCAATTAAATCAATCATAATATATCATATTATCCTATAAAATTAGTTTAATTCATTAAAAGTTTCATATTATATTTATTTGGGTATTTATAATATCAATTATTTTAATTTTTCACTATTATAGTAATTATTGCATCATCATTGTGTCATAAATAAAATTAATTATTTAACGTCTAAAAATTATAAATAAAATATCATTATGTATGAAATTGTTTTATCTTTCTAATGAATTTTTATAATATAAAATACAACATATATAACCCTATGTAACAATTGTTTTTCTAAAAGATATATGCTTGTGTCATTTTTGTATTCATTTTAACTTAATTAAAATAAAGTGTCATTATCACTTACAAGTGGATCCATGGGGTCCCAAAATCGACCCAAAGATGTCCATGGTCGACCATGTATCAACCAATAGGGTTAAGACACGTCTTAGGGTAATTTAGTATTATTATAATATTATTTTTTTAACCCTTATTTACCGGATTTACCCTTAACCATGGTAAATAAAATATTTACCGCAGTAATTATTCAAAATGTCTAAAAAAACGTTACCTATTTACACAATTTGAACATCCTGATTCCAAATATGGAATCCATTTTACTAAATTAAAAACACAGAAGTGACAGAAATTAATTTAAAATTAATTCCCGCTGTCAAAACAAAAAGCGTGTTTTTAAGAGATAATAACTATCAAAAGATTGACACTTGTTTATGTTCGGTTTAATTGTAAAATTATGTCCAATGACCGACATTATATTAAATGGTAAAAATATATTCTAAATATACTTTAAAACTACTAAAATTCATAATTTATCACTATTAATTATTTTGATTAAAAAGGTTGTTTTTAATTAAAATTTAGTAATTTTCACTATTCATCAAAATATGAAAGTTATCCGAAAAGTACCAAAATTTCACCTTAGGATAAATTAGATATTCCGAATCCAAAAATGAAGTCCATTTTGAAATATAAAATATATATAATTTAAAAAAGTAGGTATTACTATTCATAACGGCTAGTTTGATTGGTTGTTAGAACTTGGTGTTGCGTACAACACACGCTATCGCATTATTCAAAGAGAAGCGTACCATGGAAGCTTGGGATGTTTCATTTTAAATTTTTGATGTACCCATTTAGTCAAAAAGTTTAAAATATTGTATTTAAAAAGGGTTCACTATTAAAAGTTGATAAAAGTGCAATACTGAAAATGAATTTGTTCTTGCATTATATCTAAGAAACTCATAATATGGATTCTAAAATTATAAGGATTATATAAAGTTTAAAATTTAGATAATACTATTCATAACCTCTTTTGAATGGATTTTTTTTGTAAGTCATGGTGTGATTGAACTCGGTGTTGCGTGTAGTGCAAGTTATTGATTTATTTTGAAGAAATAACACACTATGAAATCTTGGGGTGTTACAACCGTAATAGTTTAGTGTCTTTGGAAACTCGAAACATAATCTTCTAATCGTGTTGAAAGACCTTCAACATCTCCCATAAAGATCTCCCCTTTTGTTTTCTTACCTAAAACCATTCTTTATAACCTGGGGAAAAGAAAACATATAAAGGGAGATCTCAAATGCTCAGTAAGGGTAACCATGGAGAAAATAAAACAAACCATATAATTTGAACTTCAAAACATGAACATAAAGTTTACACATAAAAATATTGAGTTGTGAAATAAATCTTGGTAGTACGTAAAGAATAGGTTATAAAAGAACATTAATCATGATAAAATAGAATGGGAATAAAACATTTAATTGTGGAAAACCATTAAACACATGATATGATTTCCATAGTAGCCAAGGCATTGCTGCCAAGACCATATTAGTGGACAAAGTCCCTTTCTGAATGGAGTTCACTCCTTGTTCCAGTCCTTTATCACTAAACCAGATTAACTTACCGATCTAGACATGTCTATATCATGATATATAAATCTTTACCCAATGCATTGGAGGTAGATATAGGTCCCACCCATCCTATAATAAAGTCATTCTTACTTTTGCCACAAAATAAAAATAAATCACTCATCATAACCCAAAGAATAAAATGGGTTTCATAAACATCATACCATCATAACATAATCCATATAAAACAAATGGATATTATTTCATCATAAAAAAAGTGAAACCATGTAAATAATATATAAATTATACTTGAAACATACACATATGATATAATTTCATCTTATATGGAAAATGGTTTTGATAAAACACTTGAAATGAATTCTTGGGGAAAATATCCTTTCTTATTCTAAATCATTTTCTTTTCACAAAATGCCATGAAATTTTAAAAGAAAAGGATTTTGTTGAAAATAATAATGAACTGTTGTAGATTAATATTTATGAAAATAAGGCTTTATAAAACCGTAAGAATCTATTCATGCCGTATAAGTTAAAAAAACATTCTAATCGTACTTTTGCTGAAAAAGTCAAAAATTACCTCGTATGGTAAACAAAAGAAAGAGTCCTTACATACCGTAGGGTAAAAGTCCAAAAAAGGGAAAAAAGACTTTCAACATACTTAGAATAATAGTAAACATTTTATGAAAAGATTTTTAGAAAACATGTACATTGATGAGAATCATAACCCCGGTAAATACTTACGAATAAACAATCTCAGATAAGAATGAGATCGGAATAATTATCCCTTACCTTATGTTCGATATGCTTCGTACGTATACGAACCTCCAGTATAATGATTTAAATAATGACATTGACTTATTAAAGAATCATATTCATTTTTATGATATCATATATGGTTCACTTATGACTTTATATTACCCATTCTTTTGTAAATTCCATGTTAAAGCAGCATTTTGGGTAAAATAGTTTTATTTATCGTACGTGTTTGGACTTGCTGTTCTTGATATTATTATTACTTATATCATGATTTAATTACTTCTAGAATCTAAATCATGATTTATATATCATATATATTAGGTATATATATATATATAATATACATAAATGAAATGAAATATACCGTTCATGGAGACGGTAGGCCGTACGTACGCATGAACATTGTTTTCCTTTCCTTATTTACTCGAACGAAAGTAAGTAGATGATATATATATATATACACACAAATAAATCCAGTAGCTTTATCAGGTCATATATTTCATTATCATTCAATATATATACTTTATAATCATACTTGAATGGTTAACATGGAGAATGAATCTCATCGCGTTGCGGAGACGGTAATCCGTACGTAAGCACGAGCGATGATATCGTTCCCATAATTATTGAATTGAATTGGAGTGGATGATATAATATCTCAGAATCAGTATGATGTTATAATAACTATATATTTTTATTATTTACACCATTATACCCATCCAAGTACGGTGGTGGTGGAAAAACAGATTACACCACATCATGGAGACGATATTCCGTAGGTACGCACGCGCGGTGATTTCATTTTTCGTAGGATGGATAGAAGGTGAAATGGGGTTGTTTCATATATATAAGGACATATCAGTATATTATTGATATTGATGATATTAATTTATAATGAAACATCTAAATAACAAGAAGTTGAAGAAGAATGAAACTTGAAAGAATCAGTAGAAGAGATTACCTCTTCTTCGACACACATATTTTAAGCTTCCTCTTAATGCACTAGAGTTGGTCTTTTAAGGAGACCAAAACCTCTATAATATTTATAGGGAAGTTGATAAGGGAAATGGTCAGGGGTTGGCCGAGCATGAAAGCTCAAAATTGTGTAAAGAGAAGAGGGAGGAGGTGCCCTTTTATAAGGGAGGAGAGGGACACTGTTGGAAAAATTAAAATATTATTTTATAATAAAGTCATATTCGGTTTATAATAGCTCCAAATTGATTTATTTCGAAAATAAAGTAGGTATGAGTCTAAAGAATCTCAAAAAATAGGTTTTAAAAATTTTTAGATTACTATTTTAACCTTATCATTTAGATTTTACTCTAAGTTAAATAATTTAACTTTTACCTTGTCTTCTTGTATCCTTACACTATATGGTTAATAAACATAGTATAACGAGCCAAAAGAACCCCAAGTGGTTCATTATTAATATATATAACCTTATATAAGACATTTGGTCGAACCTTAGATTTTTTGGAATATAATAACAATTAATAATATAATATTTGTTTTAAAAACTATTTTATGTCAATTTTGACACTATTTGGTAATTGATTTTTTTGAAAATCATAACAACATTATTAGTTCTAAAAAAGTTAATTTAATCCATAATAACATGTCATATTAACCTATAAAATTAGTGTAATTCATAAAAAGTCTAAAATTACATTTATTTGGGTATTTATAATATTAATTATGTTAATATTTCATTAATAAGGTAATTACTACATCATCATTGTTTCATCAATAAATTAAATTATTTAATGTCTAAAAATTATAAATAAAATATAATTATGTAAGAAATCATTTTAAATTTTAAATTTATATTTTTAGTCTAATTTATCTTATGTATAATATTATATTAAAAATGTTTTAGTTATTAAACTTTTATTTTAACTATTTTAACTCTTTTTTTAATTAAAATAATAATAAATGTCCTAAACTAATCCAAGTAGACCTAAAGGGTAATATTTTATTCCTAAGGCTTTTTTTGGTTTAATTAAACTTATCCAATAGAATTAAAACATGTGTTAGGGTAATAATAATATCATTTTTCCCTTAATTACCCTATTTACTTTTAACCATGGTAAATAAAAGTAAAAAGTAACTATTTACCAAAAATTATTTTTAACTTATTGAACCACATTTTACTCCTTGATATTAACCATGTCTCTTGGATTTTCTAAATTCCACTCACATAAGTGGTAAAATTATGTTTTATGTAAATTTTCAAAATTTCCTAGGAGGTGGGTAAAAGACGGTGAAAAGTTCAATAAAATTTTTATATATCTAAAATTATTATAAAATGACTCCAATAAATTACATTGAACTTATATAGGTATTATGTATAAATTTTGACCTAAAATAAATTTAAATAAAATAAATAATTATTTAAATAAAAAGTCGGGTTTTAAATAGTAACCTAGTGTTTTACTATTCATCAAAAATTGAATGTTTTTAGAAAAATACCTAATATTTACCCTAGGATAATTTCGATATTCTGAATCCAATAATGCAGTCCATTTTGAAAGATAAAATTTTTAAAATTTCAAAAAGTGGGTATTACTATTCATAACGGCTAGTTTATATAATATTTTAATAACATATCATTGTTTAGTGAAACTCGGTATTGCATACAACACACGCTATTGTGGAAGGTCGCCATTGCATGTAATGAAAGCCAAGTCAGGGTTGCATGTAGTGGAAGATTCATTTTTTGTTTCGTATAATAAAATCCAACCATATTTCATTTATACATTGAATATATATATATACGCACACTCAATGTTGCATAAAATAACTTCTATCAAACGAACTTGAAATTGTGTGTAACATGATCTAAGATTAGTGTTTTGTATACGATAAGATAATACAGTGCTGCATATAGCGCAAGATAATCTTGGTGTAGCGTACAATAGAAGATATGGATGAAATTAAAAAGAATATATCTTATAAAATCTCGGGGTATGCATTTATGCCATAAGTCAATGTTTTAAAATGTAGTGACAACTTGTAGGGATTCAATGCATTTATACACCCATGATTTATGGATTGAATGAAAATTTTAGGGTCATCAATCCTTGAGGATTTTATAGCCTATGTTTGGACTTTATTTTGTATATTCTTCATCGACTAGAATTTTTAATGTCTTGAATGGATCATACAACATGGGAATTTAGTTGGATTGTATCGATGGATTTATGTTGTAAACTGATTTTTATGGCATAAGATGTTTGAAAATCCATACTTCAGTTTCAACTCCTCCTTTTTAACACTACCTTCAACTTCATGAAAAATCCAACCAAAAATCACTAAATCATAGTAATAAACCTGTGTTTAGTACATTTAGTTGAATCAAAATAATATATATGAATTAATGTTATCAAAGTCCACCACATGTTGATAATTTTTCATCCTCGTGTATATATAATTCCAATAAGGATTTAAAAGGGATCAACTTTTAACTGGTAATGTGTATGTCAACTATGAATATAAAACAAAGTATCAATATAAGGTGCTAGTCCTCAAAAATCAACCCTATAAGAAAAATTAGTTACGAATCATATTCATGTTATTTATACAAATTATTTCTTACTTTAATTAAAATTTTCAACTATTCCTTAAATTGCTATATCCATTTTTCAATTTAACTCACCATGAATTCTTTCTCATCACTCAAGGTAAAATCAAACTACAGTTATGATCATACCCTAAATATATGTTACTAACTATATTCTTATATAGTTATAATATCTCAACTTCATAATGAAAAAAAATTAAACATGTGGGATTTAGAATAAGGTTAAAATAACTATGAGGATGATTTTAGTGGGTAGATGATAAAAATAATCTCAAAAAGGATGGTAAACTTTAGAGAATAATGCATAATAATTAGGAATAGTGAAATGAGGAACTACCTCTATAAAAAATCATATCCACACTCCTAGAAGCTCAAGGTAGTTCCATGGATGTATCATGAAAGTGCAATGAGAGTATCATACTAATTTATTTATTTTATTATTTATAAGTCATATTTATGATAGATCTCATATCCACTAGCTAACAATATATGGCCTATCATGAGATTCAACAGTACGGTAATCGTAATATTTGACCATCCTAATACAAATATCACTAATATATATATATATATATATTGAAATAGGATAATCATGGAGGTATATCAAAAGTAACCATGGACCACATCCTGTGGATTAGGTGAAAATTCCATTTTTCATCTTCTTAGTAATAAAAAATATTTGTCTTGAAGATATGATAATTTCACCCACACTTATTCAAGAGAAAATCATGAAATCATTCCAAATAATAGGTTATGATAGGATAAAATGGGCTTGAAACTCAGATAAATCCTAATAAGGTCATCCATGGATTTTACGGGCTAAAAAAGGGAAGAATGTATAGCTGGGTCTCCGGAAAAATGGATTAAACGATCAAAATTCCTCAATAGTTTTTATAGTATAATTGTTCAGTCATAGTCTTGAAAAGATTTGAATGCATTTTCTTATGGGGTTACATGACCCAAATATCTCTCAAGAAATATCCTCAAAAAAAATGAGAAAAAGTATGTCTGAAATCATTTCAAGAATTAGAATACATATAAAAAGGTCAATCACCTAGGGAATAATAACCAATAATAATTCAACAATTTTTTTTAGAGATTTGTAATCAGAAGTAAATTACTCAACTAAGAAATCATCTTATAATTTCAAGAAATAATAAACAAAACATTTTAGCATTTTCCATATAAAAATTAACTTTTATTTACGCGGGTATAACGATATTTTTAGTTAAATCATGTTACTAATAAAAATGTCACATAGAATAATGAGAAAACACAACAATCCATGTGTATGTACAACATATCTCAAGAATAATCCCCCACACTTAAAATGAAACATTATTTTCTCTTTTTTGGGAAGTTATACGGGAGAGATAACGATGATATCATAAAAATATGAAATATAAAGAAAGAGTAAAGTGTAGAGAATTGAGATATCCCTATAATAAATGAAATTCCATTGTGGAAAATGATGGATTATTTTTCAAAATTGGGATACCTGCAAAATGGTTTAAAGAAAATATTCCTACAATTGAGAATTTATTAGTTCTTATGATATATCCAATACGAATAAAAAAAATTCATAGGTTCACATAGTATTCAATAGTGGATATTATCTCATATAAAATTGCATGGAGAATAATAAAAACTAATCTTGAATAAATCGAAAAAATACCAATAGAAAGAGAATAAAATGTCTGAACAAACACAACTAAAACTAAAAAAGACCGAAATATGTGTCTCCACCCATAAATCACTAACCATGACATCATAAGAAAGATTTATGGATAGAAATAAATTTTAATAGTTCATAAAATTAGTAGTATTAAGCCTCTTATAGGGACTAGAGGTAGTCTTTTCAAGGTATAATGGTATCTTAAGAGGATTAATGACCTTAGACATAGCCTGAACATACCTCTCATGCAGTAATTGTAACATCCTAGTTGGCTATGGATGGGCCTCCTAGGGTGTTCTCTATATCGTAGATGTATAATGAATTACCTCATGGGTAAAACCATATGGTATCTTGTAAGGTCCATCATGCGTGAAAAAAAGAATAATATGATTTGGATATAGCATACCGAATGAATATGTAATAAGAACAATGTAAGGGAACCATTTTTAGAAAACAATTACATATCCATTGAATTATATAATGTAAATGATACAACTAGTGATTGGGAAAATAAAAAATACTTAAATACACCCAAAATGATTAAAATAGGGGATGAGTACACTAGGGATGACTAATAAGAGGAGCCAAAATCTTCACAAGTAGAATCAGTGGGTCCCTCTTTAATTATAGGTGATTGGATTTATCCTACTATGTCAATATGAGAAATAGTGGCAAGGAAAGGTGATTAAAACACAATAATAGGCGTGTTTGTGCTGGTAGTGGTCTTGGATGTCACTAGTTCTAGTTAGGTGTTGATCCATAATGAGGTTGTGTGTTTGGAAGTTAGATTGATTAATTTCACACAAGATGTATCTGGAAGAGTAAGGCCCTTACACCATTTATCATATCTACCAAGAAATGATGTTGGGTAGTAGTGTTGGTAATCTCAGGTGGATGTTTGACCATGGTGGTCGAAGGTGTTACAATGGATTGGGTAAGAATGGATCCAAATGCTGGACCGATAGATATAGGGAGAGGGTGGGTGGATGTAGTGGATGGGGTGGATTAGAGAAAATGAACTAGGAATGACCAGAAAATAGGATAAAAAAATGATTAAGTATATGACTTTGGTTCTCTAGAATTCACTGGATAATGCTATCATTGATGTGGAAAACCTCCTATAAGTCATATGGAACATGGGTATGGTAAGAAGAATTTGATTCCATGTTTTCAGTAGATATATTTTGATTAATAGGAATGGATATGGATGATGATACATTTGGAGTAGGGGACCTGTCTATGGACTCAGTATACTCTAGTACCCAATAATATTAGTCTCCCACCTTATGAAGCATCCCCATTTTGTAAATTATGATGGGGTTTATGGAATGTTTCTAACATAAATACGAGAGTGTTTTGGAGTTGTCAAAGACTCCCTGGTCCCTAGAGAGATGTGTGATAATGAACAACCCATTAGGGTGTGACATATCCCCCTAGAATAATTCCCATAATACATAGAAAACTTATGGTTCATGTTCATCCTAGGGTAACCAATCACCAAGGAGATAATGACCACCTCTGTCTACAAGATATCCCCATGGTAGTTGCCTCATGCCATCTAGGCAAGGGATAAAGAACAATGGATGATCCCTAGTGTATCACCCTTCATCTGGGAGATCTTCAATGTTGTTGGTTCGTGAATGATTATTGATTCATGGGTGATCATTTCCCAACTCTTCAATGTATACATCTTGTTCAAATCATGTGGTTTAGAAGCATAAGTGGTATACAAATTAAAATTTCATGAAAAAAATCATAATTATAGGCCAAACTCAAATATAATAAGCTCCAAATTTTGACTTTCTAGCCAAAAGGTGACATGGATGACATCCTACGAAAATGAGGTAGATAACTCCAATAAGTGCTCCCAAAATTTCTTCACTATATCCATGAAAATTTCTGATAGGTGGATCTATAAAAGGGACTCCAAAACATCCTTATCAATGAGGATCTTGTGTAACACAACCAAATCAAAAACTATTTTTATGCGCATTATCATGGAATATAAATGGGCCAATAATATATACTATTGTGGGTTTTAAAACCACAATAAGGGATGAATAAAGTAATATTTTTCTACAACTTTTGAGTTATGTTATTCATAATGTGAACCTAAAATAGGGGCATTGGAATATGAGGTGAGATCTATTAGTAGTGGTGGAGAAGAAGATGGTGGCAGTGGATTTGGAGTCTGGTGATTTTCCTCAGGTGATTTCTTAACATGGGACACATTATTGTTGGGAGGAAGACCACCACCTTTGGTTTGAACCATGGTGGTGAGAGGGTGAGGGATACTGGATGTAAGGAGGGGATTTGAAGCCTAATAGTTTGGGATCTGAGGGATAGTGGAGCATCATCCATAGGAGGATTTAGAGGATGAGATGCAGGTTAAGGAAGTAGGAGAGGATAGGGGTTTTTGGTGACCCTAAACCATAAACATAAATGAAAAAAACCATGATGTGTAATTTACACCATAAATTTTATTTTATTTGACATAAATAGTACATGAAGTGTTTTTGTAACCAAAATATTTTAAGGTGTAAAATGGAATTTTACACCATAAATTCCATTTCAGGGGAAAATCAGCATTATCCCACCTGTTGTGAGCCAACTAAATTTAAAAAAAATACAATCATACCTAAAGGAAACAAACCCAGGTTTCCACCCATTTAACACTTTATTTTACATCAAAATCTAGAATCCCCCCTGAATCAAGTGAAATTGAAATATAGGGCACACTATTCTTGAAATGGATCTTGTAAACTTTTTACTCCCTTCCCATTGACAATAAAGGTTTTTCCATTTCTTCATTGTTGTTTTGTGGTTCTACATGGTAAGTATTTAACAACCTCAAATAGACTTGACCAATGAGATTTTAGTTTTTCAAGGAATAATTTTATGAGGGAATTGAACAATATAACTTTTTACCCTAGTCTGAATATCCATCATGTGATGCGTTAGTCATTAAATTGATTTGTTTTATCCTTATAAATTTTGGCATTATTGTAGGAGTCTCTTTGATTTAATCCATCTCATTAATCTATAGCAATATGTGTGTCTCATATTTTTGTGTATCAAAGTTTAACATTTTATTTTACAAATATGAGTGATGTTATAATTCAATTGTAAAATGATAGAGTTTTCCAAAAAAATTCGGAAAGGATTTGTGTAAATATATGTTTTGTACAAAATTTGTTATTCCCAAAGTGCATCATTATGTTTGATACTCCAAAACTTCCTATTTGTATGGACTATATTTTCATGAATTTTATTAATCTCATGATTGGATAATTCCACCTGATGGCTAGTTTTTTGGTGGAAATGAGTGACAATATTTTATGGAATCACCCAATTTTCATGTAGGAATTTGAAGAAATTATTTTTTAAGTTCATTCACTGATAAATAATGAGTAATAGAAAAATTTCAATTATGGAAAATATTTTTTTATTTAAAAAATTTCATGACTACTTTGGCTATATCAAGGGTGGTATCTTCCCCTTCTACGCACCTTGAAACACAGTCCACATATCCCATAACGTATATCAATCCATGGGAATTAGGAAATAGGCTCATGAAATCAATTACCCAGAATCAAATATCTCTACTCTTATGATGGTATTTTGGGGAGTTTCATTAAATTTTCCAATTTTTACACTTATCCAGAACCTATCATATATTTGTATGAATTTTATAATATACCAATGGATTGTGGGAAAAAATAGTCCACTCTAATGAGTTTTAACCATAGTACACTTAGACCCCTGGTGTCCACCAATTAGTTACATATGACAGAATTCTAAAAGTCATTGAATTTCATCCTCTAGAATGTATCATTTCATTAAACCATCAGAACCATATTATAATTAAAGTAGTTCATCCCAATATAAGTGTGACATAATTGAATGAAATTTAGTTCATTTTTGAAAATAAAAATTCAGATATTATGTCCTATTGGAATGATATTTTTCTATACTATAAAATAATGGTCATTCAAGCACATCTTCATTGAAGAGTGTCTCATTATGGAAATCATATTAAATTTTCAGCTCTTCATCATCCTTAATATTAGGAAGCTCAAGTATATATATATTGTAAGAAATTACATTCTCATCCCCCTTCATGTCTTTGATGAGGATGTCAAATTTTTAAAACAACATTATTCTTCGTATCAACCTTGGTTTTCCATCTCTTTTATTTAGAAAGAGTTTTAGTTTTGCATGATTAGTATAAGATCAACTATAGAGAGCACTAGGTATGACCTAAACTTATCAAATGTGAAGAATACTTTCCTAAGGTATGTCTATGTGGTCGTATAATTGATATGATCATAATTTAGTGTATGTATGACATAATAAATGGGGTGAAATATATTTCTAACCCACTTTTATAATCATATATAATAATGAAGTCACTAGAATCACACATCATCTCTAAGTCTTTATCCCAATCAGGAGATAAAATTATAAGAGTGGAAATCATGTAATTTTTTAGATCAACAAATGAAAACCAAAATTCTTCACTAAATACGAAAGGAAAATCTATAGACTGAAAGTGTGTCAATGGTTGGGATATTTGTGAAAATTCCTTAATAAAGAGACTACAGAACCCTGTGTTTCCCAAAAAATCATATTCCTTTCATTATTGTGGTTTCACATAATTATTGTCTTAAATTTATTTTTTTAGGGTCGAATTCTATTTTGTTATTTGAAATTTTAGTCCTAAGGACGATTCCTACTTTGACCATAAAATGAAATTTATCCCAATTCAGCATGGGAAATTTATCTTCACTGCATTGAAACACCAACTCAAAATTTTTCAGACTGACCTTGATGGATTGTCCATATATGGAAAAATATTCTAAAAATATCTCAAAAAACTCATTTTCTAAATCATGAAAGATATGTTTCATACATCATTGGAATTATTCTAGCGCATTACATATTCCAAATGACATCCTTAGATAGGTGAAGGTTTTGAATGGAAATGTGAATGTTTCTTCTGAAAAATCATATGGGTTGATAGGGATCTGATTGTACTTAACATATCTATCAAGGAAATAATAGAATGCATACCAAAATAATCTATCAATAATTTGATGGAGGAATATAACAGGGAAGTGGTCTTTCTAGGTCTCTATATTGATATTTCTATAGTGGACACACACTATACATTAGTAATGGATCGAGTGGGAATAATTTCATTTCATTTGTTTCTAATTAAAATCAAACCTCCTTTCTTTGGAACTACTTATAGTAGTCTAACCCATTCACAATAATAGATAGAAAATATAATACCAACATCAAAAATCATTAGTAATTCCTTATTAAGGAATTCTTTCATTGGGGGGAGGGGTGAGTCACTTATAGTGTTGGTTTTTTGTCTTATATTCTTCTTCTAAAAGAATATTGTGGGTATATATAATTGGTATAATCCCATTTATATCTTACACACTCCAAGATATTGATTTTTTTTCTATTAAGGACTTTAACAAGGTTATCTTCCTATTCTTGATTTAATTTTTAACATATAAGGACCCATAATGAATCTTTGGTATCTAATAATGAGTGTTTTAGTGTTCTTGGAAGAGGGTTAAATTCTAATTTTACTATCTCAACAACTATGAGGGTGAACTATGGGAAGGAGTCTCTCATCAAAGGTTTGATATATTTTACCTCTTGGTATTCACTATAATATTTTTCATTAGGAAAAAAATCCACCCTATCATCTTCAATAACCATGAAATTATCTTTTTCATTTGTTAGGAAAATGGATTTATAATCAAATGAGTCACAAACTTTATTTTTAGATTTTACTAGATCAAACACTATATATTTTTCACCAACTTTGAAGATCATTCTATATTGGTTCACACTGATTAATGCTTTTCTAGTAGAAGGAACTGGTCACACTATAATTATAAGAATTTCCACTTATTTCTCTATATATAGGATAAAAAATTAGTTTGGAATATGAATTTCCCAACCTTAATTAAAAAATATTTGAGAATTCCCAATAGATATTTGACATATTGATCCCCACAATGAAGTAATACTCATATTGGTTTCAGGTCCTCATGCCCTAATTTTTGGAAGGCACTCATTGATATGAGATTTTTTATTTCTCCAAGATCACCTAAAGATTTTATAAAATTACACCTACCAATGGTTCAAGGGATAGAGAAGCTACCAGGTTCTCTTATTTTTGCTGGGAGAATCCATTGAACAACTACAAAGCATTCTTCATTCAGGGAAATGATGCCTAATTCACCCATATTTATCTTATTAGAGAGCATCTCTTTAAGAATTTAGCATAATAGGGAATATGAGAAATGGATTATGAAAATAGGATACAAATGTGGAGTTGTTTAAACATATCCCAAAATTTTATAAACTAACCCTCTATATTTTCTTATCCTATTCTTTCTATAATTAAATGGGGGTCTTTAAGTTGGAGGTTCTATATATTTATCTTCTTTGATGGGATGCTCTTAGGCATGAGTTTTCCTCAAATATATAATTCTAATTTAGTTTTCTTTTTATTTTTTTTATTTTTTTATTCAACTACCACCTTATTTTGTTTTGAATCATAAACCTTCTTATCCTCACATTTTCATATCTATTAAAAATTCTTCTCTTTTCAAATTCTAAAAACCAAATAGTTTTCCTCCTTTTATGGACGTGTCTAATTATTATCGGAAAATGTATCTGGTAGTAAGTTAGAATGTTTAAGATCCTAAATTTTTCTAGGTATGTACCTATTTGAATTTTTCTTTTAACCACTTTCATTGGGTTTTCCATTTCTTTAAACTTGGTGGTTGAGTCCCTTTGTGGGAATAAAGAGTATTTTTTGGGGAAAATGAAAAAAGTATGGGGATGTATGTTTTTTTAAATTAATAGAGTCTAGGTAATAAGTTTAAGGTCTTATGGTGGTTATCGATGAGTTTTTAAGGATTTAGAGGTGGTTTGGGATCTTCTTTTGAAAACGGGTAGACTATTGTCTACTTGAAATTCACATACTGTGAAATTATTACACAACATGTAAATATTTCCAAGTAGACATTGTAAACTGATTCATGATGTAAAATAGGTACATTCCATGAAACTATTACATGATCTGTATGTGTGGCCTGAAATACATCATGAAATGGTTCATGAAGTTAAATAGTTACATGATATGAAACTAGTTCACATCATGTAATACTTTATTGGGGTTATTTTTACCCATGCAAATGAATTTTTAGAATAACTCTTAAATTGATAAATAAATGACATGAAGGGTTTACATGAAGTGTATTTATTGATATCAATGGTTTTAAGGGAATAATGTGAATATAATCGTTTTCTCATCCATGTGCAGCCCTCCTCTATGAATCCCTAGGCGACCCCAAGAAATTTTTGAGTTCTTTTCTCACTTCCTAACATCCCGATCAAGCATCCAAACCCCAATGAGTTGTTTTTCTATGGTTTTCCACTCAATTACATTTCTCTCTATTATAGTGGTGAAATATCTCGACAATATTTATTTTGGGTGATGATATTGATCTTATAAGACCTAATTTTTTCTTATTATCCTCTTCACCTTTGTTATTGTTATAATGAACTTTTGGAAGTATTTCCTTTACTACATAATAAAGGTACGTGGTGTAAAACAAAACCCTATGGTTTTTTCCTAATTGTTTTTTTATGTGAAATATTTTGTGATTATGCTAACATAACATGTGAATTGATTAATTAAATAATTGGTATTTATAAATCATGTGTTGGATTACTATTTGTATACCTTTAGATTCAATGGTGTTGTGACTTGAATTGAAGATACCCATAGTGAGAGACTATCCTAAAATAATAATGAATTGGATAATGTATTAATTAATTTTTTAGCATTACATGACATTTTTTCTATTTTCTTATGATAGTTTCACCTTGGAAAATGGATTAATGGATTATTGAATGGATGGTTCTTATTTGATGTGAAATGGGTGTACTAATTGGCATGGAAAAAATTAATATATAATTTAATAATTTATTGATAAATTGAAGGAGAAATGGAAATTTTATGATTTAATCATTATGTATTGTGATATTATGATGTGCTACTTGTTCTATATTGACTTGTGTTTTTTTTGATATTGAAATTCTTATATAGAGATATTGGATCAATTATTATTAAAGGATTATATAGGGTGAATTTCTCAGTGATGATGGAATGCTTATATAGAAGGATTGGCCAGGTGATGATGAAGTTATTTTACGGAGGGCATAGCCCAGATGTTGAAATGCTTATATAGAGGGATTGATATGGATACTAAAATGATTATAGAGAGGGATATTCCTAGTTATGTGATTATACCATGGACTTGTGGTTATTTATATCATAATTGTGCTACATGCTCATAGATATCCAAACATAATGCCGAAGCATGTTAATTATTATATTGTATTAATCTATTAATTAATACACCTTTATATCAATTTATTTCATGAACTCACTATCAGAATGGTTTTCTAGATATGGTGGTGTCAAACTACTATGTTTTACTCGCACCCTATTGGGGAAACCATTTGGTTCCTGAAAAGATTACATGGATGTAGGTTTGTGCAAGGGAAAAATACCTTATTGTTGATTGTTTCTTTCTGGATGGGTTGGAGAATGGAGGTGGCACCGACATGTGGTTCTAGACTAGGGACTTTTAGTTATTTGTGTAAATATGGTATTTTTTTTCTTTTAATTTGACAATTAGAACCATTCCACCCCAAAATTACATTATTTATTATCAAATTTACTTGGTTCATCTTTTACCTTCTATTTGCATGTTTCATTTTTTCTGCTATTTCTATTACTTTAAAATTTATTATTTTTTTTTATTTCCACTATATTGTAACTCTGTGTTAGGAGGTAGAGTATCCACACTACATTATTTTTCACACTCTCTACTATTTGGAATCCTCTAGACTATGGAGATGTTCACTTGAGGCCCTTCAACTAGTTTGATGTTTCCATGTGAGTGAGTATTGGATTTAGGGATATTACAAAGTGGTATAAAATGTACAAAGTTATTCATTACTATTTATTTACAATTTGGTAAAGGTAAAAATGAGACTAGGATGTGTTGTGACTTGGTAATGATTTTATACAAGGGTGTAACTAACCCATGCATGGGGGAAAGCCTGAGTGTCTAGGGATGGGATTTTTGTTCATAATGTTCTCTTATTATGGTTGATATTATTTCACCTTGGATGATTCACATGTTTTTTCATGTTTTTATTTGTTGATATTTATACTCATGACCTGATATAGAGTGAAATGATTTTTCATGCATCATGATTGTAGAGACCCAAGATTGACGTACATGGAAATTACATTACTTTTGCAGAATAATTAACACATAACAAGAACCAACACTTAAGGACCGTAATAGTTTAGTGTCTTTGGAAACTCACAAAAATAATATTCTAATCATGGTAAAAGATCTTCAACATCTTCCATAAAGATATTACCCTTTTATTTTCTTACCTAAAACCTTTCTTTATATCCTAGTGAAAGAAATAATAAAAGTGCTGAGCTCAAATGCTCAGTAATGGTAAATATGGAGAAATATAAATCATATCATATTCATAATAACATAACATTTTGAAAATCATAACATGCAAAAGAGATCATAATATCATAACATGGGATAAATCATAGTAGTGAAATGTAATCCCAATAATCATAACATAAAACATGAAACATTGTGGCATACACACATAATCATAGAAAATCATTTCATATTATTCAAGGCTCTTTTCCAAGACCATCATAGCGGAAAAAGTCCATTACTTAATAGAGTTCACTCCTCGTTCTAGTCCTGTATCACTGAACCAGATTAACTTGTCATTCCAGCCATGTATATCTCATGAGATATAAATATTTATCCAACGAATTGGAGGGAGATATAGGTCCCACCCATCTCATAATGAAACCATTCTTATGTGTTCCACAAAATCATAAATCATAGCATGACCTATGTAATAAAAATGGGATTCTTAAACATCATGCCATCATAACATAATCCATATAAGAGAAAAGGAAATCATAAAATTAATTCCATCATAAAATAATCAAATCAATGTAAACATAGGGATAGAAACAGAACCCTATATTATCCTAGATGGAAAATAATTTTTATAAAACACTTGAACTCCATTCTTGAGGAAAATATCCTTACTACTTAAATTTTTTTCCTTTATTAACATGTTATACAATTTTAAACTAAAGAATTTGATTAAAAATAAACATAAAAACTTTTAAAGGAATCTTCATTTAAATAATGTTCTATGAGATCATAAAAATTCATTCATGCCATATAAGTTAGAAAAACAATCTTCTCGTACTTTGGCCAGAAAAGTCAAAAAGTACCTCGTACCAAAAACCACAAAAGATTCATTTCATATCTTTTACTAAAAACTCACCAATCGGTAAAATTATATTTAGAAAACTTCAGGAGGATAGAAATAATATTACATATTGTGGAAACATATATGTGGATGATAAATATTCCCTAGTAAATTCTAAAGTATAAACAATCTCATATAAAAATGAGATTGTGAGATTTTCCCTTACCTTAGGTCCGATTTGATTCGTATGCATCCGAAATTACAGTATAATGATTTAAATAATGTCAATGACTTATTATAGAATCATATTAATTGTTATAATATCATATATGGTCATATTATTATCTTCTTATTAGTAATATTTCATTGCTACATGTTATTCGAGTGTTAATTGCTTTATGTTCTTATGCATGTTTCTTAAAATAAATTCTTATTATTCTTTTTATGTTATAGATACCTAATTTACAGAATTTTATTAGTGTAATATATATCATATTTATTCATTAAATTTATTTATATAATCCTTATTTAGTGAAGATCATGTAGAACGAGTCGCATCACATCATGGAGACGATAGGCTTTACGTACGCATGAACGCTGTTTTCCTTTCCTAATTGACTTGAATGGAAGTAAGTATATTACATATATATATATACACAAATAAATCCATTAACTTCATCATGTCATATATTTCATCATTATTCGTTATATATACTTTATAATCATTCTTGAATGGTTAGCATGGGGAATGAATCTCATCGTGTCGTGGAGACGGTAATCCGTACGTACGCACGAGCAATGATATCGTTCCCATAATTATTTAATTGAATTGGATTGGATGGTATAATATCTCAGAATAAGTATGATGTTATAATAACTATATATAATTATTCTTTACACCATTATACCCATCCAAGTAAGGTGGTGGTGGAAAAACAAATTACACCACGACGTGGAGACGGTATTCCGTAAGTACGTACGCGCGGTGATTTCATTTTTTCGTAGGATGGATAGAAGGTGAAATGGAATTGTTTCATATTTAAAATAAAATATCTCTATATTAGTGATAATGATTTTATTACTTTATAATGAAACAACTAAATAAGAAGAAGTTGAAAAGAAATAAACATGAAATAATCGGTAGAAGAGATTACCTCTTCTTTGACGCACCTCTTTTAAACATCCTATTAAGGCACTAGAGTTGGTCTTTTGAGGAGACCATAACCTCTATAATGTTTCTAGGAAAGCTTATAAGAAAAATGGGCAGGGTTTGGCCAAGAATTAAGGCTCAAAATTGTGTAAAGAGAAGAGGAAAGAGGTTCCCTTTTATAAGGGAGGAGAGGGGAACCTTAGAAAAAACTTAAATTATTATTTTATAATAAAGTCATATTCGGTTTATAATAGATACAAATTGATTCTTTTCGAAGTTAAAGTAAGGATGGGTCTAAATAATCTCAACCAATAGGTTTTATTCAGGTTTATTTTACTATTTTAACCCTATCATTTAGATTTAACTCTAAGTTAAATAATTTAACTTTTACCATGTCTTCTTGTTTTCTTACACAATATGGTTAATAAACTTACTATAAAAATCCAAAAGAATAACAAGTTGTTCATTATTAATATATATATCTTTATATATGTCATTTTGTTGTACCTTAGATTTTTCTAAATAGAATAACAATTAATAATATAATATTTATTTTAAAAACTATTTTATGTCAATTTTTACACTATTTGGTCATTGATTTATTTGAAAATAATAACAGCACTATTAGTTCTAAAAAAATTAATTAAATCAATTATAACATGTCATATTAACCTATAAAATTATTTTAATTCATAAAAAGTCTCAAATTACATTTGTTAGGGTATTTATAACATCAATTATGTTAATATTTAATTAGTAAGGTAATTACTGCATCATCATTGTGTCATAAATAAATTAAATTATTTAATGTCTAAAAATTATAAATAAAAAACCATTATGTATTAAATCTTTTTATATTTCTAATTAATATTTATATTCCAATTTATCTTATGTATAACCCTATATTAAAATGTTTTAGTAGTTAAACTTTGATTTTAACTCTTTCAACTCTTTTTAAATAAAATAATAATAAGTGTCCTAATCTAATCCATGTGGACCTAAAGGGTAATATTTTATTCCTAAGGTTGTTTTTGGTCGAATTAAACTTATCCAATATAATTATTACATGTGTTAGGGTAATAATAATATCATTTTTCCCCTTAATTACCCTATTTACTTTTAACCGTGGTAAATAAAAGTAAAAAGTTCCTATTCACCAAAAATTATTTTTATCTTATTGAACCACATTTTACCTCTTTATATTAACCATGTCTCTCGGATTTTTGAAATTCAACTCAAAGAAATGGTAAAATTATGTTTTATTTACAATTGAAAATGATCCTTAGAGGTGGGTAACAGACAGTGAAAAGTTCAATAAAATTTTTATATATCTAAAATTATTATTATATGACTCCAATGAATTACAATAAACTTATATAAGTATTATGTATCTATTTTGACAAAAAATAAATTTAAATAAAATAAATGATTATTTAAATAAAAAGTCGGCTTTAACCAATAACTCAGTGTTTTCACTATTTATTAAAAATTGAATGTTTTCAGAAAAATACCAAAATTTACCCTAGTCTAATTTCGATATTCCGAATCAAAAAATAAAGTCCATTTTTAAAGATAAAATTTATAAAATTAAAAAAATTGGGTATTATTATTCATAATAGCTAGTTTATATAACATTTTAATAACATATCATTGTTTAGTGAAACTCAGTATTGCGTACAACACACGCTATCATGGAAGGTAATGATTGCGTGTATAGAAAGCCAAATTAGGGTTGTTTGTAGTGAAATATTACTTTATTGTTGTGTATAATATAATCCAACCATATTTCATTTATACATTGAATATATATATATACACACTCAATGTTGCGTAGAATAAATTTTATCAAACGAACTTGAAATTATGTGTAACACGATCAAGAATAGTGTTGCATATACTACAAGCTAATATGATGTTTTTTATAGTGTAAGATAATATTGGTTTAGCATACAACACAAGAAATCAAATAAATTAAAAAGAATACTTCTCATAAAATCTCCGGGTGTTACAATGATATCCATATAAGGATTTATCTTGACAATCATTTTTCATGATAGGTATAAACTTATTTCATTTGATATATTTGTCTTTAAGAACTATGAAATGAGACACATGTTATATCTGAAAAATGAAATAAAATAATTGTTATGTCACTATAAATCACTTTTTAAGACATATTTATAGAGACCATGATCCAATGGTTCTTTTTTTGTCACCTATTTTGGTTGACCTTAGATCTATCCAATGTTATATGGAGCGCATTTGTATTGTAGATAATATTCCTCCTCGTCAACTTTGAATTGAGAATTAGGAGAGTGGTAATTAGCATGATCCTAAAACATCTGGACTAGTGTTTCCTATATATGATGAGGATTATATGGATGTTTATCTTCATTATAACTTCCCAAAGTTCATGTGATCCAAGAAAAGGGATATTATTCCCAACATTCTTTCAATGTATAAATTCATTAGAGAGTTTCAGCTACAACATTTTCCTACATTCATTGGGGAAGAAGGAACCTACATAGTTGATTTCTTGATTGAGTCGGTTTAAAAGATCATCAAACACCATGAAACACCCATAGATAAGAGGGTGAAGCTTTCTGCATACATACTTCATGGATCTGCCAAGCATTGTTGGGAAATTTTAGAGAAAGATAGACAATAAGAGGAGTTATCTTGGAAGGAATTAATGAAAAATTTCCGAAGCCACTTATATCTTGATGCATTGAGGGATGAGAAGGATTGTGAGTTCATGAATCTCAAACATGAGGTCATGTTAGTGATGTACTACAATGGATATTTCACTATCTTGCAACACTTTATGTCATGTTTTAAAGTTAATGATATCTAATAAGATATAGGTTTTCAGAATGGGATTATCTATATGATCAAGTCACATGTGAATGTATTTCTCTTGATTATATTTTATGATGTAATGAAACAAGCACTCATCATGGAAGTGAATCTGACAGAGGCCCCAAATAGTGGGTAGGATGTTTTAGTAGGGTGAACTTGAAGCTATTATTCTGGTGGAGAGAAGTTCCTCTATGAAAAATATCACTAATGAAAAATTGGTAAGAGTAGTTAGGGAAATGGGATTCCATCTAAAGAATGTGATCTGTCGTAGTGCTATCAGTGTGGAATGTTTTTCCACAAGAGGACTTAGTGTCTGTAACCTACTTGGAGTTTCATACTTGCGTTAGTATGGGTAACATTTAGAGGTTTTGTACGGAAATGTAGAAACATAGTAGTGTAAGGAGAATAGGATAGGTACCAAATATTGAGATCGACACAACTACCCCTCAGTAGACTGGTAGTTCGAGTTATATTGACCTTTCTTATTAACATAGGGGATGTGGTACCCTAGGGAAGGAGCGGTAATAACAGTTAGAGGTAATTGAACATGGAAATCAATAACTTGGAATCGGGGAATGTCAGCTATACGATATGCAGTCTACTTTGACTTATTTGGATGCAATAAATTCAACCACCATAGGTACATTTTTGTATCATCTATGCTTGATTTAATTTTTCGGTACAGGAACATCATATTCCTTTTTTATCTACTCTTTTTGAAAATGGTTTGAGTTTGGTTATGGAAATATTGGATGGTTATAGGACCATTGATACACCATTGGGAGTGTGTTTAGATAATATCAAATGATGTATGGAATGTTCTCTTGAAATTGATGGTTATCATTTATTTTGGGAACCTTTTGTGTTACAAATTACAAGTTTTGATTTAATTCTTGGTATTGATTGAATAGTTATATACCAGTCACATATCGACAGTTACCAAAGGGGAGTTACCTCTCTATCTATGAAAAAGTTAGTTATTCTCACCAGGGTGAGTGGGATCTTCATGTTGGTTATGCATGACCAATTCTGTGATCATGGGATTCTTTCATGGATCAAAGAGAATGTTCTATTATTAATGACTTTATAATTTAGTAGAATTTTATTCCTTAATAAGTATTAAATTTTTAGGATTTTTAAGGACAATTTCTATGAATAATAGCTTGAGTAGTAGATCTGGTTCATGATCGAGTTGGTATCAGGAGCAGAGACAATTTCTATTCCACCACACATGATGAATCCAGTAGAGACTGGGGAAATGAATGTTCATTTGGTTGATCTGTGAGATAAAAGTTTCATATGGGAATGTGTTTCTCCATGATCTTATCAAGTTCTTTATGCCAAGATGGATGATCGGACATTACTCTTCTGTGTGGATTATCATAGATTGAACCAAATGAAGACCAAGAACATATATTCCCTTTCACGCATAGATTATATAATCGATCAAATTAGAAGTTATAGGATCCTATCTAAGATAAATTTGAGACCAAGATATCACTATTTGATGGTGAGACCATAATAAAAATCTCATATAGATTTTAAGGGAAGGTATGGCTTGTATGAGTTCCTAGTGATTCCATTTGGTTTGATGAACACACCAATGTTATTAATGGACTTGATGAATCATATCTTTAATCATTTTTATGGATCAATTTTTTGTGGTATTTATTGAATAAATCTTAGTATACTCACAGTCAGTAGATGATCACTCCCAAAATCTTGACTTCATATGGAGTACATTGAGGGAGAATTGTATTTATGTAAATATTACTAAATTTATTTCTTGGATTGATAAAGTATAATTCTTTGGCCATGAAATCTTATAGGATGGAGTGCTAGTGCAGCTAGAGAAATTTTTACCCATGATAACATGGGAGTGACTGAATAATTCCTTCAAGATTCGGTGTTTCTAAGTTTAATAGGTTATTATCAGTGTTTTATCTAGGACTTCTCTGGTCTCGTAGCACCATTGTCTAGGATGACCATAAAATGAGTGAGGTTTTTTTGGTTGCACTATTTCAAGAAGAATTTTCAATATTTTAAAGGAATATTGACCTCAATACTGATCCTCACGTTACCTAGGTCAAGTAAGTCATATTCCATGTACTATGAATCATATAGAGTTAGAATTGGAGAAGTTTTGATACTAAAGGACTGATTGATTACATATAGATCCAGACAACTGATACCTCATGAGAAGAATTATCCAAATCATGATCTTGGGTTATCTTCCACGGTACATGCTTTGAGATGCTAAATACACTATCTTTTGGGTGAGACGTTTGTGGTGTACATGGAATATAGTAGAATCAGGGAAATCTTTTCACAGTGGGACCTAAAACTTCGATATTGGAGGTGGATTGATTATATGCAGCCTTTCAACTTTGAGATAGATTACACCCTAGGAAAGGGAAACATCATTGATTTTTTCCTTGATCCAGAAATATTAGACTAAGGTATTTCATGAGTCTTGTGATGAGTAGAATATGATGAAACTCTTTAAAGGCATTCATCTAGATGTTCATGAGTCCTAGGGACGAGTAGCTCTAATTTTGACATTTTTTATACCCATGATTCTTGACAGGATCAAGATAGAGTAGTTATCTAATCCAGGGGGATTAGTTATGAGAGAAAATATATATGGTGGGGAACCTCCATAGAAATAGTCACTTGAAAGAAAAAATTATATTATTTTTCCTGGGATGAGTATGGGTTCATACTGGTTTTCACGAGGAGATGATGAGAGAGTTTTTATCTTCTATATAGAGAGTATATTCTGGTTTGAAAAAGATGTATCAGGATATCCATAGAAAATATTGGTGGTTCGGAATAAAGTAAGTGGTAGTGGGATTTTTGGAAAGATGTTTCACCCATAATAAGGAGAATGATGGGAATTAGATTCCTTTTGGGCTATTATAGCCTATTACCATTTCAGAGTGGAAATGAGATGATTTCAGTATTTATTTTGTGATAGTATTACCTAGGACACATCACAATAATGATTTAGTGTGGGTGATCATAGATTAAATAACTAACATAGGCCATTTCTTGCCTGTTAGGGAGACCTTAACTACTGATTATCTAGATAGTTTTTACATGTGGGAGATAGTTTGGTTGCAAAGTGTAATGAGGAGTATCATTTATGATAGAGATCCTCCTTTCATATATTGGTTGTAGAAAGTTATTCATAAGGCTCTAGAGTCATGTGGAAATTTGAGGACAACCTATCATCCATAAACTGATGGTCAATCTAATCAGACTCTTCACACTCTAGAGGATATGTTTTGAGCCTATGTTTTGGATTTTTGTGGTTCATTGGAGAAACATTTATCACTCATGGAGTTTTCTTGTAATAACAACATCCAGGAATAGATGTGAATGGAACCTTTAGGGTCCTTGTATAGAAAGACATGTCATCAGCCTCTTTATTAGTTGGAGGTAGGTGAGTTAGAATGTTTTTGACCTAGTCTCATACAGGAGACATATAAGTAGGTTTGGTTGATCAAGAAGTGGTTTGTGACCACGTAGTGAAGACAAAAATATGATGTAAACCATTATAGATGGCCTATGGAGTTTGAGGTTGGTCATAGGGATTTCATTTGGGTGTAATCTAGGTTGGAGATACACTGTATCAAGAAGCAATAAATGATAGTTCCCAATGTTTTTGGCCATTTGAGATAGTATAAAGTGTCGGTCAAGTGGCATACTAATTATCCCTTCCACAACACTACATTTACATGCATGAAGTGTGTCACATGTCAAAAATTCCGATATATTATCCCAACCCTTATCACGTGATAGATTTTGAGGATATTGGTCATGGTGTAGATGTGCTTTTTAATGGGAATATGATATGAATTGTGGACTATATTGATAAGTATCTATGTAGAAACACCATACCACTAGTTCAAGTGTAGTGGAAATATGAGCATGTTCAATAGGAGACCTGGGAGAGGAAATATGATATTCGAGAACAATGCCCAAACTTGTTTGCTGAGACCCCATAGCAATTCATGGAGTATATCAGGGATGGTCTATTATATTATATAATAAGTTCAACTTATTTTTTTTCATAATGAATAGTAAAAATAATGAAAATCAATTTCTACAGTTAAGGCTAAAATGAGTTTATAGGGGGTTAAATTAAAAATATATGGGTTAAACTAACCTAAAAACATTCAAAATCCGCATTTTATAATCAAAGTTTAACCATATATCTTATATGGTTGTATAATGAACCATTTTTTATTCTTTTGGCATGTTTAAAACTTGGGTAAGACTTTTTCTTTTCAAAAATTCAAGTGTGTTCTCTCCCCCACTTATAAAAGGGAACCCCAAATCCTCTACTCGTTAGACATAAATAGAATTATGGTGTATCCAAGACCAAAAAAATTTCTTCCTTAATTCCCTAACTACATCATATAGTTATTTTTTATTTGGAAACCCACTTAAAAAGGCTTTTTTGTGTTAACCTAAGGATGTTGTTCTAAGAAGAGGTACTGTTCTTAACCGAACATTTTTATTTTATTTCACATCCACATACTTAAAATATTTATAAACCATTATGATATAATAACATAAGTATAACACATATACATATATTTTATTAAGTTAATTTAATAACCAGTATCCATATCTACCTCCATCAAATGGGAAACAAAACCATCGATCGTGTGTATGAAATATTACCACCTCATGAACAGATATAAATCATTTTACATAACCACCTTTCATGACTGAATATAATGATATATTTAACAAATTTATGTTATATTTACTAAATAATTATAATTATGGAATTATAATATCACATATATCTTCTTTCCTACCAATCTATTGGAAAACGATAACATCACTCGTGCGTACGTGTGGACTACTACCTCCTTGAAGCGATGCGATATGTTTTTCATTATATTTTTACATGGATGTTAAATAAGGAATATTTAATTAATTTATATAATTCATATGATATAAAAATGATCTTATAAATTTGAATTACTAATTTTCTTTCTTGAATTTTATCCATTTGGAAAATTGAAACAATGTTCATGCGTACGTATTAACTACCATCTTCATGAACATTGTTATCCATTTTATATCTCTATATTTCATGGATGAATATAAATATTTATATAATTAATAAATATGAAATTTATACCATGATTAAAATTATAGATATTATGTAACCATAATCAAATTTCTAGGTACAAAACCATCGAACCAAATCATACCAGAAAAACAAAGCAGTTATTACATGAAACATGATTTTAAGAAAGAATTGTTAATAAACGGGTAATAAAAATTCATAATTAAATCATATATGGTTTTATATATTTTAAAATAGTTTTAAAAAATATTTATAATAAACCTATATTTATTATACTTGTGGTTTGAACCTATACAAAGAAATTCAAGACTTGTGGTAAGGGTATTTTTGTGTCACTTTTATTTCTGTGAGACACATGCCTTGTGCAAAACTTATTTATTTTATGTAGTGTATCTAATTCCCATGATTTTATTTTATAATAAATATTAGTTATTTTATTAGGATTTATGTATCCATATATGGTAATTTCGTTCATGGGGCTTATGATTACAAAGCTACCAAAGTGTTAAGAATTTTATATTTAATCTCATTATTTTTCAGTATTGTATATGATTATGCTTACAAGGATGAAATATTATGATCTATCTACCAAAAAAATATTTAATAATCTTATCCTCATTTTAGGTTATTAAAATATATTTATTACTTTAATTTTCCTCTATTTATGTCCTCAAGAGTTCAAAAGAATTATTTTTGAAGAAAAAAAACATTATTTCTCTCTTTAGTTGAAAAACCTATTTATTATATATGCATGTTTTCTAAAAATGTTTGAATTTTTTGTACTATTATAAATTTATTTATTTAAGAATTTTTTACCATGGGAAAATTTTAACAAAATGGTTTAAAATTAATCTTCTTGTCATTTTACAAATGATATAGTTTTGAATTTTTACGAAAAATGTAAAAGGATTTTTTTAATGTGTACGACCTGAGTGATTTTTACCACCATCATTAAACATAATTATTTGAATATTCCTGTAAAAGATTCCAAGGTTATTCTAAATGAAATAAATTCCTTAGTATTTTGTATGTTTTTTAGATTTTAATGAAGTAATTTAAAAGTAGAGAGGGTATTTTCCTCAAGGAATGTTCCAAGTGATCCTTCAAAATAATATTCCTTATAAGATTAAATACCAAAATGTTACTTAATATTTATTGGGGATACTTTGAAATGATATCATCATTATTATTTCTCTAGATGGTTTGTGTTTATGATGATTTTTTTATTAAACCCATTCATTTTTAATTGGTTATGAAATGATGAGATTATGAAATGTTTACAAAACCCATGTCTTTTAAATAGGTTATGTTATGAAAAAATGGTGAAATATTTATGAAACCAATTTTTTTCTAAGTCTTATGCTATAATAAAATGTTTTTGAAACCCATTTCATATCATAGTTCATGATATGATGAATGTTTTATGATCTTATGTTACACATATGAATGATTTTCATTATGTGATGGGTGGGAACTATATTTTCGTCAAATGAAATGGGTAAAGGTTGATATATCATGAGATAAACTAGAAAATAATGGGGTATTAAACCAGATTATAAAGGAATGTTGTCCACTATGATAGTATTGAGAGTAAACCTTGACTACAAGATGGGTTGGGGAGTAAACCCATTCCACTATGATATAATTGGAAATGAGACTTGACTATAAAGGAAACGATCATCTTTAATCAATTGTATTCTAATAATATATGTAATAAGCTAATGTTAGGTTTTAGAAACTAATGTTATTTGATTTATTTATGATTTATGGATTATGAACTACTATTATTTATTCCATGAGGCATGACTATGATCTTTAACATGAAGTGTATGGTTTTAAAATTCTAAGCACATGTTCTAATACATGTATTCTCATGTTGTGATAATGTGATCATTGATATAT
Source organism: Viscum album (assembly GCA_963277665.1). NCBI lineage: Eukaryota > Viridiplantae > Streptophyta > Magnoliopsida > Santalales > Viscaceae > Viscum > Viscum album. Next base: position 707,026 of record CAUJRU010000359.1, read on the forward strand.
CCCTTGTTTACCTTTATTGAAAATTTTAGCACACCATTTATTATTCTTAATTTCTCTAGGTCATGAATAAAGGTATTATTTATGATATGTCTATAAAGGCTGATAGTTATGAGGAACATTGTAGGAGATGATGTAGTTAACTTATGAACTGGTGCTTTATGTATCTGAGTTTCCAAAGGCATTAAACCTGTATGATTTTGGAATGTATTATTATGTTATGAAGTGAATATTCATCTAATAAGATGTAAATATATGTATAAAAAGTTTGTGTTACTATAAAACATTAAATGTAATCATTTTCCCACCCTCTTATTTATTTTGAAAAATGGGTTGTGTATTGGGTAATTAAAAAATGACCATTACATGACCAATGTCCTTTTGTAACTATTATTAATAGTGTCTTAATATGATCATTTGGGATTGGGTGATGGACATGAGACTTTTAACAAGAACACCATGAAAAGTAAAAAATGGGAAAATGAAGAGGGTGTATATATTTCATTATTATACATTTATTAAGACCTTTCTTTGAGTTTGTTGGAAAGAGAAAGATTTCATTTCTTAAGGTATTATATTCATTAAGATACTTTTGAGTGTCCTTAAATATTATTAACCTTCAATTTGATATTTAACTATTTTTACAACATTAGATACCAACCATAAATTCTTAGATACATTTGATCCTTGAGATGAATCCCTCATTATTAATTAATTTATTTTCTTATATAGTGTAGAGGTTTGGGATGAATTACAAGCCAATGGTAATGATCATGAATCAAGGTATGAAAAATACTCCATTCAAATTTTTAACTTTAGTGAAAAGGTAATTTAAATTAAAGTGAGTTATATTACAAGTGTAATTCACATTATTTATCAAATAAAAAATATGAATAGATATTAAGAGAAGTAATTTTATTATAGAAGAGGGAAAGTGAAATGTATTGTTGACTTAATTTACCTAAAATGTGAAGAGTTAGAGAATTTTTATCATGAGATAATTGATTATTCAATTCCCCATTATCAATCATTTAATTTTATTAATTAATTTTTTCTTCAATATTGTTAGGGGAGCTTACTTTATGATATATATTGAGATTTCATACCTGACGAAAAACACAAGTTCACGTGTTTTTGTTTGTAGAGGGATTTGATAAGTCTATTTCATTCATAAATATTTAATAAATTAAATTGATAAATTATATTAATAATTAAAACATATTTCCTTAGTAATCATTAACATATATATTAATGACAGTGAATAATTAGTAATTTTATTTGAATAAAAAGTAGGACTGATAACACGACACCATACATGAATATTGATGTTTGAAAAGGAAAAAAACATGGAAGAGAGTAATTAATGACATAAAACTCATATTCATGGATTTAATAACACTATTATATCGCAACATAATGAATTTCAATGTAAAGGGAGTCCATAGGGTAACAAGAAAATTCATGGTGTGACACTTCTCGTCACACTATGAAACTGAGTGAATAAAAAATTCATATTTTTATTTCTCAAGAATATTGGATGAATATCATTTTTTTACTTGACCATGTCCTCAATGAATTGAATTGGTAGAATTAAAATATAATTTTGGTGTAATTTAAGTCAATTTAGTTGATATCTCAGCCTATAAAAAAGGGTCATAATGATGGTTTGGGAGAGATGGAGATCGGATCCTGGGGTGAGGTGCTGCAATTAGAGAATCCTTCACAAGGAAATCTACACAAATATTTTAGGTTTTTATTTTTCTCCTTGAATTATCACCCTATCATGGATAATATTATGGGGTGATTTCTTTTTTTTTTCTAAACATGTAATTAATAGGGAATTATAGTATTTTAATTTTTTGTTCTATTATTATTTCAAGTAATGTTTTCACATTTTAATTATTCTCTTCCATTATCTATTTTATTTTTCATGCATGAACATAGTGTGTTTATTAATTTATTTGTCTATAATATGATACTAAAATTCATTCTTCACCAGTACTATTGGGAAGGAATAGGTTCTATTTTCCAAAATGGTTTTTGTTTACAACTCTCGCTAACTAGAAAAGTACATTACTATTAGAAAAGGTGTGTTAGTGAGAGGTAGAGTGATCAACCAAACCAATGAGATTTCTTAGAAATAATTCTGAAAAAATAATAATAAATTTTTATCCTTAATATAATAAGGACATAAACTTGTAATTTATATGTTTTTCATGTTTTTTTTCTTATATTTATCCCCCTCTCAAAATAGATAGGCTAAGTTGTTTAGATATCTTCCTTACATATTTAATAATTATAGGTATTTATTGTTAAATTATTTTTTTTCAACCTCATATCCAAGGTATTTAATTTATAATTTAACATTCAAATACTACTTAATTTCAGATTTAGTGGGTTATAGTTCATGAACTTTATAAATGACTAAATCAGTACCCATATGAGAGGAAGTAACAACGTATTCTGAGCATATTCATATAAAATGGATATTATGTTATTTTAATAACATTTTAGAATATTATTAATACTAATTTTATCATAATTTCATGGATATAATAGTTTTGAGGTGGTATAACAAGAAATTAATTAAGAAATCATGATTTAGAACACCACCACTTCCTTTGGATATTATCCATTGGATAAAAAATTAAGTATCTTTATCTTGCTCTTTCCAAAATTAAAAGACTTCTAGGACATGGGTAGTGAGTTTACGAGAGGCTTGGGAAGAGTTTTTTTATTTCAATTTAAGGATTTTTAATTAGTGGATAAATGTGGTGTAAGTCGTCTCCTTTTATAAGTAATGGAAATTACATTTTTATAAGTACATGTTTCCGTTTTAGTGATGACATGGCACTATTCAAGGTTCAATGGCTCCAAAAGTGGTAAATAATGATGTTTGGGGGGATTTATGATAAATAAAACCTATAATATTTATTTTTATAGATGTTTTAAATATTTTTAATCCTTTTACAAATATTTTTTTATATTTTACCATTCTTGTTTTTTACCTTGGTAACTAGTTTTTTCCCAAGTAATTTATATTTTTGAAAAAAATAAATGGTAAGTATTATTATCAAGTTTTATTTCATAAAACTAAATTTAAACTCCATATAATATATTTTAATTTCTTAATAAGAGAAAATTTTATTTTAAATTAAAAAAATTAATATATACAAAAAATGTTTTGTAGAAAAATGTTGTATTTACCATTAAGTGTTATTAATATTATTTAATATAGATTATTAATTAAATGAGTGATAATATATTTATATATAGGTTTAAATATTATAATATATAAATTTTATAATAAGTTAATTTATTTTAATAGATAAAATGTATAAAATTTTATGAAAATAAATCTATATATATAACAGTTTTACCATTATAATAGAAATTACCTTTAATACTTGCAATCTATTTTTTTTACCCTAGAAATGAAATTGAAATGTTTACATAATATGAAAATTCTTTTATATATAATGAAGTCTATTGTTTAGATTTAATTTTAATAAGTGTTGGAAAATAATTTTTAACATATGTGATAGAAATAGTGTTTAGAGTAAAATATCACTTAATTTTCCAAAACATAAAAATTTGTTTTAATAAGTAATCATAATCTTTTTAAAATGAATCATTTACTCTCTAAATAAATCTTTTCCATGGATTTTTTAGAGTTTTCAAGATATTTTTTTTGATATAGTCATAAATGCTATGGTTTTTCAAAAGAATTATATTTTTTCAATATTTAACTAGAAATCAATTATTTTAGAAAAGTCCCAAAAATTCACCCTAAGATAATTTTGACATGATTAATATAAATATTCCATAATTTTTTTAAAACATAAATTCTATATTTTTATAAATTTAACATCTAAATATAGTCTTGAATAAGGGATCTTTAGAGTGTGTATTATGCATTGGTTTTGGGATGTATTGTTTAACTATCATAGTGAGATTATTGGAATTATAGGTTTGGAAGAAGGAATAGGGTTCAAAAATAAATTTTCAGAAGCATATATACATAAATATAATAACATGAGATAATATAGTGAGATTAAATCCCCTATAAAAATTTTAAGTGATAGATTCCTTATAAAATGGCCCTTATCATGACCTGGATCATTAAGTATGGGTGACCCTAATAGTTATGGGCCCATGAATTATCTTCTGTAAGGACAAAAAGTATAAGTAGAACCTAATAGTTAGATGACCTTTTCTTGTAATTTGATGTGTGTTAGAGTATATGGGAAATCGTAATTGTTAGGATACTATATGAATAATGTTGAGGTTATATCCATAAGATATATTGAATGAGGAGTTTTCTACTTAACTATCCAAGAGCCGTATATAATATTATTGATAATAGTTATCCTGTATATATAATCATGAATTATTTATATTATTAATTTTTTTATTTCATGATGAATTATATATCTTATATGACTAATTGATATAATGAATTTAAAATGGGTTATCATTTGAGAGGGATACCATTTTATAATATTATTTATTAATGGTAATAAAACATGATTCTTATTTGATAAAAAATAATTTTTTAGATAATATAATTATCATCAAAAAATTATCTTTGAGATAAATCCTATAGTAAAGAGAGTATTAATGTAAGAAAATCATAAGAAGAGTATCTTAAGAAGAGTTATTAAATAAGGAAATTTATATATGTTAAAAAGAAACATTATTGAGTTACTTAGTGTTGAAGTTGTTCATCATGTGGATAAAGATACTTATGAAAATCATAAAATTATTCTATTAGGGTTTCAAAGGAATAATATTCAAATTGATATGAAGAATTTTAATCTCATATATTCAATATGATTGGGTATATCAATGATACTCAACATGATTTAGTATGATTATGATGTGAAAATAGTAATTATTACCAAGAAGTCTTATTCTCGCTAAGGAATTTGGAATTCATTCAGTGATAGAAATGGTCTGAACATATGAATGAGTTCTGGAAAAGTTTACTCAATATTCTAAAATCATTTATAATAGAATAATTTGGTATATGACGTCAAGGTTTTGGTTATATTTATACAATATAATAGGGTAAAAGTTCAAAAACAGAAGAAGAAAATTTAATTTGGAATGTAAAAAAATGTTCCTTCTAGTAGCCATCCTTGGTCATTAACACATACATGTAAAATATTCAAGGAAGGTGTCATGATTCCATAGGATGGAATTGATCAGGATACCCAAAGGAGTAGTTAAAACACCATGAAATTTCAATGTCATGTATTGATGTTTTAGAATTTGATTCTTGTATTTTAAAGGGAATATAATACCAAATCTATACTACACAAGTATGGTAAATATAAATGAGTTAGAAATCAAGGGAATAATTTATAGATATTTTAGTTTTCATTCAAGTAATGAAGGAAAGATCTGATATATCAATAATTTGAATATAATAGAATATATCTTGTCCAGATGAATCTAAATAAAATATGTGTATAGTTATTTTCATTCACTGAGGGGTCCTTTGGGCCAAAAATGGGCTTTCAAGACATGTATTCAGGCCACTTGGCCATGGGCCTTCGGTCTATGTAATGGGTCTCCCTCTACCCAGTCTAAAGAGGTATTTTCTTTAAATAATAAATTGTGGCTTTGGCCCCAACCTTTTTAAAAAATATTTTCTTTTTAAAATTTTACTATTAAGGGGAAATAAGATTTATTTACCACATAAAAGTGTCTATGAAACCTAGGATGATATTCTGAAAAAAATATAGTTTCTAAGAGACTGGTGGGTGTATGTTTGAAATTAGAGAAGTTAAATGTTTACAAATAAAAGGTCATAATAGTATAAATATAATTATATGTTTAACTTAATATCCAAATTAGTTTCTTATATGTAATGGTATGTAAAATTGTATAAAGTTAAATATAGATATAGTTAAAAGTGAATATCATTATTTCATAAATGATTATTCCTGTCAAATTGAATATCAATTTATCCTAAAGAAGTTCTGGATGTTATATAAAAGCATAATGTAAATAGAAAAATTATTTCAAAGAAAAGGTTTCATAAAATATGTTTCCATGGATTATTATTTCAAAAGTAGAAATATTTTAAAGTAAAAAACAATAGTTGACATCATAAAATTTGATCTTTTGTATTTATGGAGTTTAGATATGTTCGGGGAATTAAATATTAGGAATGAAATTCAGAAATATCACCTTTATTACAACCTATTTTCTTTATCGATTTTTCTTATAGTTATGTGATGGTTTTTATCAGTTAGTCACATAATGAAGTGATAAGAATTAAATATATATTTAATAAGTTTACATTACCCTAGAATGTGAAGAAAACATAATTATAGTTTCACAGATTATATTATACGATATTATAGACTAGTTCTTATGTTGAGTTTTGTTATGCATTCCCAAAATAGTTTTAAAAATATAAAATGTTTCATATAATAGGAAATATTCTATTTATCATTCGTTCACATTAGCTTTATATATGGGTATATTGTTATAGATTTCATGAAGTATAATGATAATTAACCTCTAAAAGTATTAATTTGAGTTATTTATAACCCATTTTTATGGGGTGTGACAAATCTACTATTTTTATAGGTTGAATTAAATAATAATGGTAACCTAATGTTATCTCTAGAGAGGAGTGGACAAAATTAGATATCCATTTAGTCAGAAAATTGGTTGTTTTGGATTACTGGTTTTTTAAACAAGTAAGAGTTGTGAAATAAACAAATTGAAAACATGATGTTGAAAGAGTGATTTGGTTTAGGGTTAGTATGATGAACTAACCCTAGTACCCTATCAATACTAGAGACCAAACTGATCTACCACATACCTGAAGGGAGTGCCTGATCCCCACAGGCTAGAAACTAGCACCCATGTATCAAATGAAAACCTAAGGGAATGATTTATACAAATAATAAGTAAAAAATTGAAATATATACAGATAATAGTGAGAAACAACAAGAAGATATAAATACATTACATAAATGATAATGAATAATGGGTGTGATACAATTAAAAAGGTAGGTACAACAATATCAATGACACAAGTGAAACTTCAATGGTTGACACAACTAAAATAGCCACTCTAATAGCTCCATGTGATAATATTGGAAAACTACCACAATATCACAACCATCCACCCAAAACCCACAAGACAAAAATACTCACCACCTCACCACATCACCTTACCTTTCCATGCATTGAAATACATAACAATGCCTACGCACTACCGAAGGAGTACACAGGGTGTGCACTAATCAGCCTAGTAGGGTCTCACATAGGTGTTACATAACAAGTATCTATACAATAATCCAATATTTCTCAACTTTACTAAAAACAAGGAATGATATATAGATGAATGGTTTTATATCAAAATCACAGAAAAACATTCAATTTCTTCTTTTTCAAAAATTTCAAATAAAGAAGATAAATTAGTTTCAAATAATTTAATATCCATATATCATAGTATATATATCAAAACTAACCAAAGCATGTATCACATCTAATATCAAATCCATAGAAGTATAATCAAAATAGTACAAAACCGAATTATCCCAAATCGACCAAAATCATAGGTAATATCATTCCAAGGATTACACTAGGCCAGGATAACTAGAAAACTCATACCTAAACATAGAAAATCATGAAATAATCAAGACACTAGACATATGTTTAATGTCTATAGAGTAGAGTAACAACCTAGATGGTGAACATCCTTATAGGTATATTAAGTCCCTAGAACAAAAGGAATTGGGAGAAGAGGAAATCCCTATAATAAAACCACATGATAATGGATGAGGCCTATTACTACACATTCCATATAAATACCCAAGTATCACCCTATAATATATTTTCCAAATCAATTCATCAAACAATTTTTCATAAATCCATGATTTGTAAAACATTTCACAGAACCATTTCACAGGGATTTGAAAATCCTTTTCATTTAACAAAATTAAGGGAAAACCATATTTTATAAAAACCCATTTTCACACACACAAAAAAAACATATATAAATCATTATATTTAATTTACAAAAAAATTTATAAATTAACTAGTGAAATGATGATCACCAACAAAGGCTAGATATGGAACCACCTACCTCAAAAGTCACATTGCACACGCCCATAATGGGATCAACCCATAAGCAAGAACACAAAAATTAAAATGGATGCCCTTGAACCAATAAAAACATTTTTAATTGAATAAATTTAAAAAAATGGATATAGGATAATAGGAAACAATATAAAACAATAAAAAAGACCCTCCACACCACAACCACGAGGTAACGACACCTGAAACAAGATCGAAAAATAGATCTGTAAAAGAAAAAAGAAGAATCATCACCATGGGAAGAAGGATGCAATAACTTAATAAAATGGCACAATAATGATCAAAAGAAATGAATAAGTAGAAAGGATTAATTAATTTGAGATATGAAACCCAATCACAATGTTGATCAATTGCTAACTGAAATGATACAAAATGAACAAAGTATACCAAAATTACCAGATTAGAGCTCTAGGTCAAAAGGGAAGAGACTTGCAGAATAGTGAATAAAACATCAACTAATAAATTCAATAGAATCCCTATCAACAACATTTACATAGCGTGTAACCCATTTACACATCATGTAATCCATGATGTTCAAAAATTCTAAAAAACCCATAGTCTTTTCATTAAAAATATGATTTTTAACATTACATTATATATAAATTTTATATGGAATATATTCCCTTCACACCATTTACTAGGTTCAAAAAATCCACCATGAAGGGATTAAATGTGATGTATAAACATTACATGGTGTTTATTTCCCCTAAAGACTAAAAAACCCATGTTTTATTACAAGAAAACCAAATCCACTACGGGAGTTCTCTGAACATGAGGGGAAACCTGAAATTCCATTAACACATTTATACATGGAATCCATTAATTCAAACATACGTAGATCCTGTAACTTTAGGTAAATTTTCAATGAAAATTTTATCCACTATCGAGAGTCCCAAGATGTACTAATTTAAGAATAAATCAAGAAAAGATAAGGTAAATACACGAAAGCATGTAATGAGATATTATTAACTCCCCACTATAATACTTTCTATCCTCGGTAAGTCATGTAGAAGAATGACGTCCGATATAGAGGCGAGATCCCTAATCCCCCATTAATTACTCACATTCCCAAGTCTCATGATAATTTAATCCGTGTCAGCATAATACTTTGGCCAATGAAATCTACTTCCCATACACCACTTTCACTTGAGATTTAATGATCTCAACTAGCTACTCAACAAAATAATCTTCTGTCTCAAAATTAATATCATTCCAACTCATAATGTGATAGGGATCAAGAAGGCATTTCCAAAGCTGGAATATATGGAAAATATCATGAATTCATATAAACAGAATTGTAAATTCCAACTGATAATTAACCTATCCAAGTCTCTATGTAACCTCAAACAGTCCAACACACCTTGTATCCAACTTTTCCTATTTTCAAGTAAAACATTACATAGCTAAGGAGACTCTATCAAGAAAACCTAGTCCCCAATGGAAAATTACAATGGATGATTTCATTGATATGTATAATATTTCTCTTTACTCTGAGATAGAATAAGATACCAAGGAATTTCTTGAATCCTTGAATACATATCCTAAAACAAACTGGGTCCCACCAAAGAAGTTTCACCCACCACTGTCCAACAAAGAGGTAATAATTCACAAGTGACCATAAAAATTCTTGGATAGATCCATTCTGATTGATGAAAAATAAATGTTTTATAATAAAACAAAATTAGTCCCAGATGGATATCACATGATCCACAAAAATCCAAGACACATGTACGAAGCATATTCTTTAGGATATGAATAGTATGGTCCATCTGACTGTCTGTCTGTGGATGATAATATGTACTCAAGATGGATGAAGTTCCCGTGGGCTCATATATACTTCCCTAGAATCATGATGTAATCCTAGAATCCCTATCTAAAAAAATTAAATAAGGAAACCCATGTAACCTCACAATTTACTACACATATAGCTTACCTAGATCCTAAACTTATGTGTTGTCTTTGATAGGTTTTAAAGGAGATTTCTTTTTCAACTGATCAATCACCACCTAGATATAATTACTCCCTCGAGGAGTCTATGTAAATCCAATGTAAAACACCATGAATACAACATCCCATTTCAAAATTGGAACTGGAAGATACTGGAGAAAATTAAAAGTTTCATATTCTTTTCCTTTATCTGTTGGAAGGTGTACCAACGAGACCCAAAATAACCAATGTCACACCATATAATCAGCCAATAGAATCATTGTATTATGTCATGATACATCATTATATATCTCAAACTAATGAACCATGAATAACTATGATGATCAAAAAATGAGCTCCTCATTGATGTTAGGATGACAACCTGATCAGCAAAAACAAAAATACCATCTAAATAGAGACACCAACTAGAAATGTTTTTTCCACCATATAGGTATTCATGAATTCCATTGAACCCGATATCCATATGATGAATCTATATAATAGACCCAATAAAAGATTATGATAATAGAAGACTTATCAAAACCATATCTGAAACATCCTCATGAGTACCTATATGCAACTGAGAAAAAATACTTATAGGGTTTCACTATTCTTTTTATCCAAAAAAGTATATCAATGGAAGTTTCATAATAAGGTCATCGATAATGACATTCCCCTTCCCAGAGGTTTAGTAGATATTGAAATGAATCATATTAAGGTATTATACCCACCTCCCCTGAATAATATTCTAGACTTTGTTGGAAATGATATAGATAAAACTATTATGGTTAGAAAAGACTATAAACCTCTCCCCAAAAGATAATGTTTCCTACATTTAATAACATTCGTAAGTATGAAAAACACAAAATCATGAGTGGGGTAATTTTTATCATGTGGTCTAATATGCTGAGAGACATAAGATACCACATGATAATCCTGCATAATCACACAACCCAAACTAGTGCCATAAGCATCATAGAAAACCACATAACCCTTACCAGGCTCAGTTAAGGTCAGAATAGGTGATTATGTCATAATTCTTTACAAATCCTAAAAAGAAGAATAATACTTTTCATCCCATATGAATTTTACCCATTTCATAGTAAGAGTAGTAAAAGATTAAAAAACTTTGATAAATCCATTAAAATCCATCGATAGTATCAGTCAAGAAAAAGGAAGATCTGAATCTTAAAGATATTCCATGGTTTTTCCTAGGTTAATAAAACCTTCACCTTCTCATGATCAACTTATTATACATGATTATAAATCACATTCCCAAATAATTTTAATTATTTAATCAAAAATATTCGTTTCAAAATCTATCCATACAGATGATGACTCATCGGGATTTCTATAACCAAACTTAGATGGTGTTTGTGCTCATAATTAGGTAATTAATTAACTAAAATTTCATCCATAAACACTTCCTAAATTGTTGAGATACTGATGTCATATGTAATTCATCAAAGCCATAAAAATTTCAGGAGCATTAGTTATACCAAAAAACATCACAAGATATTCAAAATCACATACCTACTCCTAAAAGCCATCATCAGTATATCACTATTTCAAAACATGAGTTGATGATGAAATGACCGACGATCAATCTTTTAAAACCACTTTTCCCCCTTTAACTGATAGAAAAACATCCACATGAGGCAAAAGATACTTATTCATAACCATTACTCAACTCAACATCCAATAATACGCACATAATAATAGTGAACCGTCAACCTTCTTGGGAAAGAGCACCAAGGATGCCCAAGGTGAAACACTAGGGTGAAAAAAACCATTTTCACAAGATTAAACAAATGAATCTTGAGGTCTACGATCTCTGATGGTTCCATATGATAATATGGTAATGAAAATGTTTATGTACCTGAAACTAGGTCAATCATAAACTCTACCTCACTATCTAGAAGAAACTTGGAGAAATTATCTAGGAAAATGTTAGGAAAGTCTTGAAATTCGGTGGGAAGATTAAATAAATAAATTTCATTAGGTAAAACTGATATAGAAGACAAACAAATTAGGAGCTCTATCTAGGAACGTCCTATATGACCAGACCTTAGATCTTTCTCTTTTTGAAACACCCATGTTCTATCATCAACCACAAGAAATGAGACACACCAATGATAAAAATCAACCTCAGTATGATGACCAACAAGACAATCTATCCTAATTATGAAATCAAACAAACACTTATTAAGAAATAGAAAATCCCAAACTAACTTCAAACTATCTATCCATAACACACAAGGACATTAAAACCCATTTCTTATTCTCTTTCCAAGAGGTTTCTATAACTTTATAACTATGGGCATGAGAATTTTTGAAAGTTTAAGCATATAGATAAAACATCCAGATATAAATGAGTGGGAAGAACAAATATATAATAAAGAAACTGCTACTAATGTGTAAGAACCCATACCTTCTTTTCAGGTATGAGTTTTCTTTTCTGATGTTTTTGAGAAAAACAGGAGAATCTGGAGATTTAAGGAGTACACGCCATGTACTTTGGAGTACACATTGTGTAACCGATTGTTGCGGGTGACTGTGTTCTAGCTATGTAACGACTGAGTATATGGCCATGTGAGGTGACCTGGAGACCACCCAAAGTGAGTCCTGGTAAGGCATATACATGCCATTTAGTTTTAAAAGACATGCCGTGTACTTTTTTTTATTTGTTATATCGGACCAGGGTCACGTCTTGTTCACATAAACCCCTTCTTCTTACAACATCTCATCCTGGAGAGACCGAGGATCACGATTCTTCTCGAAGACCCTGATCGTTCATCCATTCTCTGATTCAACCATCATCGATTTCATTGGAATTTCCACGACGATTTATTCCTTCTTCTAGATCCTCGTTTCTTGATTTCTATCCTTTCGTGAGATATCCATTATTGAATGTTTTAGAATTTTTTTAGATATATCCTGTTATAGGACAATTCAAGGGATTAATCTAGAGTATATCACTTGTACAATGCCGAGGTAGGTGGTTTGTGCCTTTACGTAGCTAGTCTTTGAATATTATGTTCAAAAGGGCCCAATACCCTAGAACGAGGTATTGTGTGTTTATGGATTTTAGCCTTTTTATTTCCTGTTATGCCTTGTGTTCCTAAGTAGAGGTTGTTTTATTATGAATAGGGTTATTTTACATGCTATGTATGTTTTTACCATGTCCATGTGGATTTTGACCATTTGTTCTAGATTTGACGGTTAGGCTGCTTGCTTTCCATGCCTAGTATTTTTATTATGGAGTGATTTTATCTGACGTGGTTATATACTTGAAGATGTTTGGCCAAGTAGTTCTTGAAAGTTGTTATCCAAGTAGTTATTAAGGTTTCATTGGCTTTTGAACATCTTTGTGAACAATTGACTGACATAGGGCTGTGGGAACATTGTGTAGTAGACTATAGAGAGAATGGACGCTGAGGGCTTACCCAAAGTGTCTATTTACTTTTCACGTTGCAAGACCATATGGGGGATGTACATGAGTGATCCCTCAAAGTTTCTATAGTTAAAAATTTCAAGAACACGAGGGGAATTGGATATTGAGTGCTTCCATAGAGTGTCTGTAGTTTACCCATAATAGACCATAGAGGGAATTGATAGTGAGTTCTTCCTCAGATAGTATTTACTAAAGATGAACTAGATGGGTTAGACTGTTAATACTTCCCAAAGGGTTGCTTGTGTTTGATTGGTTGAACCATAGGGGTTAGGCTGTAAGTACTTCCAAGAGGGTTACTTGTTTTTTATTAGCTACTTACTTTATATATCAAAATGAATGCAATTTAAACTGTAGGATTGATTACTTTTGAGTAATTTCTTGTTTACTACTTTATTTGTCTTATTTCCTAACATATATATTCACTGACTATTACGCACAGTTATTTGGGTAGTTTCCTTTTGGGATGCATCTCACACCTTGTTTGGGTTATGCTTTTGGGCCCAAATAGATTATATTGTTGGAATTATAGATAAGGTCAAGTGCCCTTATAATTCAGGTACTTGATCGTTATGGAGTTGGAGAGCATGGGACCAAGCTGAGGCTTATTATGCTGCTGGAGTTTTATTGTTTTCTTTATAATTTTTTTACTACATTATTCTAGCATTGTGACTAGTTTGGATGCTTTCCTAGACATATGTATCATTCATCATTTATATGTATGTGGTCTAGTTGTTTTTTACTTCCAGTCTTCCACTGTTTACTTATTGCATGTTATTACTGCTTGTGATATTGTTATTTCTTTCTTTCCACTCCATTACTCTGCCAATGAGGGTATAGCTTCCCAAATATCACACCGAAGTCCTTCGCTGCTAGTTAGCAGCCTCTGTTATTTGGGGAAATTCACTTGAGGCCATGTGACCAACTGGGTACGGGGCACCTCTGTGTGGCACCTGGAACCCAGACATTACAAAGTGGTATCAAAAGAATTATTTTCTTTTTAACTTACTATTTGGAGCCTATATCCAGGGATAAGAAGGAATAGGTAGTTGGTAATAAGTTATTCATGGGATTAGCTAACCCGTGTACAGGGAAAACCAATTTACCTCGTATATTGTGATTATTTTGGTTTTGAAATTATTACAATTGATTTGATTTCACTATTGGGTGATTGACATGTATTGTGCAATTATTTTTGCTGTTATTGAGGTTCAATTTCTATTGCAAGACGATGAGATCAGGGTATGAAATCTCATGCATCATATATTCACTTTCTAGAGATCACATATCATGCATTCTTTCCATACAATTTAGAGTGCATTACTGATTGAATGCTTTTGTGATAGATGATGTTCTAGATATGCATGTTGTTGTGATATATGCCTTGATAGAATACCTTCTATTTTACAGGGTATTGGATTGTGTAAGGTATCATTTGAATGAGTGACAAACTTTGGTTCTTGAGGTGTTATGGGACCTCATGGATCAGAATTTTGTGGATCATTGCTTTGTTATTCTTTCTATATGACGTGAATATGATACCTAGTATTTATTCGCAGGGAGTATGGGCCCCTAAGGATCGATTTTTGGCATTTTAATGTCTTTTTCAGTGTTTTTCTGGGTTCCAGAGTAGTTTCTGAGGTTTAATGTCCAGAAAAACCCAAAATACATGATGTGTATTGAAGAATACAAGAAATGTGTCCTTTTTGGGAAGGAATTGTTTTTTCATAAGTACATGCCATGTATTTTATGTACACACCGTTTAGTTTTCAATTGTTTTAATATATGTGTGAGTAGAGACATGGGGATGGGAATTTTTTGGTGGGACATGTCGTGTACCCTATGTGCACGCTGTGTCTTAGGAGCCATGTGTTTGACCGTGTGACTAACGACACTGGTGGATTATTGGTTGTTAGTACATGCTATGTCTCATACAAAAACTCAATGTAGAGTAAGTCATGTAACCAGACGTGTGACTAAAAACATGGGTTAGTGATGTCCTTTCTAGTACACACCCTGTCTGGCAGCAACACATTATTTTGTCTTGCTCTAGGAGAACCATGTGGGTTAAGTCGTGTAGAAGAACTCGGGAAGTGGAAGAGGATTAAATTACATGCCATGTGTTAGGACAAAACACCATTTGTATGTGGTGTTACATGACCTGGGATGGAAAAGTACACATCCATATGAAAGCTTAAGGGAACATGCTGTGTAGGAGTTGTACACTTCGTGTATCCACCTTTTAAAAATATTGAATGCTTTGTTTATCTTGTTCCCTTCTTTCACTTCTATGTTTTAGTCCTTATTAATCTTTATCTAAGGTGTGTGTTTTACCTTGTAGATTCATACCATAGAGACATCCTCTTATTGTACACCGGTTACAGGGCAGTGACCAGACACTAGACAAGGCAGATCAGGAACTACCAGAAGATCCACCAGTCATTCCTTTCATGGAACTAGCAATTATCCCAAATTCAGGTGCCGATTAAAAATTCCGAGAGGGATTTATGAGGTTCATATAGACCATATAAAGAGTACCAAATCCTTCCCAGTCTATGGCAGATTTGATGTGGATTTTTTAGCATTATCATCCTCCCACCTTTACAGGGGATGGCGGACCTGAGGCTACAGAATCATGGTTAGAGGCGATGCTTTCAATCATCAATCATGTGGATACGCCTTTAAAGAAGATGTTGAAGCTCACTACATACATGCTATGGGATTACTCCAAGAGATGGTGGGATGCGATATCACATACAGGACCCTAATAGGTTATGACTTGAGAAGAGTTCCAGCATTCCTTCTATTATTTCTTCTACCCAGAGACATTGAGGGATGATCGAGCCCAATAGTTCATGAGTATGGAATAGGGTACTCTCTCAGTCATGGAGCATTCTTATCACTTCATAGAGCTACAGTGATTCACACCCATCCCTGGATGTGATGAGTTATTCCCAGAGAGGAACTTTGGGGATGGTCTCAGGCATGACCTCTGATATTTGGTTAACATCTTTAGGTTTACTTCCATCACCTCTATAGTCAACCAAGCACTAATCACGGAGTAAAATATGAGATATTCTGGGGCTATTATCCAGGGTGGCTCGACATATCGAGTTGGTAACCCTTTGAATGACTGCAATAAGTTCCATAGGGATTCTATGCATGGAGATCTGAGTAGGCGGAATACTTCATCGGGTGGCCAAGTGGTGTGCTACCTATGTGAGAAGAGCAGGAATACGAGACCACATTGCTCAAGGGACCCGGTGGAGTACTGATCTTGCAGAAATATGGGTCATATTAAATTTTTCTATCAGATAGTTTCACCAACATCTGGTCATAAGAGTTATGCTATGACTCCATGTTCAAGAGAAGAACCACTAGTTTCTCATCAGTCTGGAAACTGGAGTTATTCCAGCCGTTCAGGCCGAGGTGGTCGTCACGGCCGTGGTAGCCAGTCAGCAGGCTTTTAGTGACAACAGGGTAGATCAGATAACTGTGGTCAGGCAGGGCTATAGGGATGCGGTACATGCCATACTTTTGCAGTGGATAAGACCTAGTTTGAGCAGGATTCCGGACCCTCTATAGATCAAGGTACGATTCTAGTTGCCTTAGTTCTAGCTTCTACACTTTTTGATACAGGTGGTTCCCATAGTTTCATATATGTTGCTGTTGTGGAGAGCCTTGGCACTGTATATTTACTTCTGTTGATGTCCTGATGCTGGATACTCCATTGTGGACTAGAATGGCTAGTGTGCGTTAGTGAAAGTAGTTCTGTCTTGAGGTTGGTGGGTGTCACTTCTCATGGGACATTTATGTCTTACAGATGACGAGTTATTACATCATTCAAGGGATGGTCTGGTTAGTTCCCTTCCAGTATGTTGTTGATTATTATCATCGTTGGGTGAGTTTTATGTCACCAGAGTGTGGATCCTTTTTACATATGGGCGAATGGGATGTTCAGGCAAGAAGAGAAGGTCCCAAGAATTATGGGTTGGGAGGAATTATAGGCCAGATTGCTAGTTTGTATTAGGGTGACCAGGGTACTTCATAGTTGGAATTTCCTCTAGTGGTGGATCGTTTCAGGGATGTTTTTTCTGAGGCCTTTTCAGTTTTTCATCTAGAGTGAGAGGTGTACTTTTCTATTGATCTTGTTCCAAGAGTAGCAATAGTGTCCATTCCTCCTTACATGATGGATACACCATACTTAAAAGTGAGGAAGAAGTATTTAGAGGAGTTAAAGGTTAAGGGTTTCATTTGACTCAGAACTTCTCCTTGGGGTTCACCAGTCCTATTTGTGAAGAATGCAGACAATACCACTAGAATTTGTGTGGATTGTCAGAAGTTGAACCAATTGATGGTCAAGAACCAATATCCCTTTCCAAGGATTGATGATCTATTAGATCAGCTTCAAGGATCTCAGATGTTCTTGAAGATTTAATTGTGATTTGGTTACCATCAGTTGGGTTTTAGACCATCTAATATATCTCTTATAGCCTTTCGGAGCAGGTATGGTCTATACGAGTATATGGTTATGTCGTTCGGTCTCACCAACGTGCCTGAAGTTTTTATGGAACTGATGAACCAAGTATTCCATCCATACTTGGATTCTTTAGTGGTAGTCTTTGTTGATGATATCTTGGTGTATTATCACACTCGACAAGACCATTCCACACATTTGGAGATTGTTTTGAGTACACTAAGAGAGCATCAGTTATATGCTATGCTCTCAGAATGACACTTTTGTATGGTCCAAATTCACTTCTGGGGTCATGTTATCTCAAAGATAGGAGTATCAGTAGACCCGGAGAAGGTGAGAGTAGTAGTTTCCTAGGACCATAAAATGAACATCTTTGAGGTACAAATTTTTCTAGGGCTTTATGGATACTACATACGTTTCATATAGGACTTTTCATGCTTAGTATCCCCACTGAAGGGCTTGACTAGGAAAGGAGTGAAGTACTTGTGGTTATATTCTTGTGAGTCATCCCTTCAAGAGATGAAATGGAGGTTGACTTCAAAACTGATACAAGTATTTCCAGAGCTGGGAAAGAGTTATACTGTTTACAATGACACATCAGATATTGGGCTGGGAGTAGTGGTTATGCAGGGGGAAGGAGTCATTGCGTACGAGTCTCGGCAGTTGAGGCCACATGAGAGAAATTACCTGACACACAATATCGAGTTAGATGTATATTTTCAGGCCTTACACTTTTGGAGATATTATCATTTGGGAAAGAATTTTGTGGTTCTCACAAACCACAAAAGTCTCAAGTATTTCATTACTCAGTGCAGTCTGAATTTGAGACAGAGAAGGTGGGTTGAATACCTTCAGTGTTTTGACATTGAGCTTGCCTATACTCCTAGAAAAGGAAACACAGTGGATCATGTGTTGACTAGTAGGACTCAAGTACAAGATGTTCCGGGGGGCGGTGGTGTGTTGCAGCTCATGGATCTATTCTGTGAGATGCATTTGGAGGTGCATGGAATATAGGGGAATACGTTTCTTTTCTCTATAGCTGTTACCTCTACACTACTTTATCAAGTGAGAATGAGGCAGATATCATATTCTGAATGCCTAGTCCTATGGGAGAGTGTTTCAGGAAAGGACCCTATTCTTAGATGGATCATAGGTGAGGATGTGATATTATACTTTCATGGGCCCATATGGGTGTCAGCAGACACATGCTAAGAGATAATATAGGACATTCATTCCTTATTTTGGGCAGTTCATCCTGGTGTCACCAAGATGTATCGAGATCTGCACCATCATTATTAGTGGCCATGTATAAAGAGAGATGTTTTTCGGTTCATCATGAGGTGTTCCACCTGTCAGTAGGTGAAGTAGGTGCATCAATGACTATTAAGGATTTTTCTGTAGGTACCCATTTCAGAGTGGAAGTAGAATGATGTCATGATGGACTTCGTTAGATGTTTACTGAGGTCTCCCTGAGGGAATGATGCATTTTGGGTTGTCATTGAAAGACTGACAAAGGTTTCTCACTTATTACCGATCTAGGAGACCATCAGTGTCGATGAGTTGGGAAGGTTGTACATCTGAAAGATTATACTTCTACATGGTGTTCCACAGTCCATTTTTTCTAATAGGTATGCATGTTTTACTTCTCAGGTATGGTAGGGATTATATAGGTATTTGGGTACACAGGTACTTCTGATTATAACTTACCATCCCCAAACAAATGGCTAGTCCGAGAATACAATTCAGCTGTTGGCGGACATGTTACGAGCATGTGTTTTAGATTTCGGAGGTTCTTGGGAGAAGCACATAACTCTTATGGGGTTTGCCTACAATAATATTTTTCAAGCAACTATTGAGATGTCACCTTATAAGGCTTTGTACGGTAGGCCATGTCGATCAACCCTATATTGGATAGAGGCAGAAGAGGCAGTTATGTAGGGACATCATCTTGTCCAGGAGACCACATAGTAGATGGAGATGATTCAGAAGAGGATGGCTACTTCACTGTCACAACCAGAGTCTTATACTGATTAAAGGAGACAACCTATAGATTTCGATGTTAGAGATCAGGTTGTTTCTTCATGTCACACTGAGGTTGGAACACAAGAGGATTAGGATATAGGGCATGATTTTTGCTGAGATATTTTGGATCGTTTGAGGTTTTGGAGAGATTCGGGCCGGTTGCCTATCAATTGTAGTTACCTCAATGGTACCAGGCTATGCATGATGTTTTCTACGTTTCTCAGTTATGATGCTACTTCTTAGACCTATCTCATGTTTTCAACCCAAGGAGGTCGAGTTGGAGGTGAACACATCATTCTAGGAGCATCCGATCCAGATTGTTGATCGTAGCATGAAGGTTCTCCATGGCCTGTATATTCCTCTAGTACGGGTGCTATGGCATCACAGGCGAGTACATAATGAGACTTGGGAGAGAGCGGTTGATGTGTAATCACAATGGCCAGAGCTATTTGAGTATTATTATTCTATGCCACCTTTTCTTGGAAATTCGAGGATGAATTTATTTAATGGGGGATGTTTGTAAGAACCAGGACCTTATTTTTAGGTTTGAGTTTTCTTTTCTGCTGTTTTTGAGAAAATTAGGAGAAATTGGAAATTTAAGGAGTACACGCCGTGTACTTTGGAGTACAGGCCATGTAACCAGTTTCCGTGGGTGGCCGTGTACTAGCCATGTAACATGTGATTACATGGCCATGTGGGATGACCTAGAGACTACTTAAAGTAGGGACCGGTAAGGAATTTACATGACATGTACTTTTAAAAGACACGACATGTACTTTTATTTTTATTTTATATATCGGACCGGCGTCACGTCTAGTTCATAAAAACCGCTTATTCTAATGACGTATCATCCAGGAGTGACTGAGGCATGTGATTCTTCCCATATCCCCTGATCATTCATCGGGTCTCTGATTTAACCTTCGTCAATTGAGTTGGAATTTCCACGGTGAGTTCTTCCTTTTTATAGATCCTCGTTTCTTGATTTATCTTCTTTCATGAGATATCCTTGGTTGAATGTTTTAGCTGTTTTTATAGATGTACGTCATTATAGTATGATTCAAGGTCCTAAGTCGGATTATATCGATTTTACAATTCCTAGGTAGGTGGTTTGTGACATTCCATAGTTAGTCTATGAATATTATGTGCAGAAGTGCCCAATACCCTAGAATGGGGTATTACGTGTTTAAGTATTTTAGCTCTATTATTTCCTGCTATACCTTTTGTACCTGATTAGAGGTTTTTTGATTGTGAATAGGGTTATTTTCTATGCTATAGATGTGTTTCCCATGTTCATGTTGATTTTGACTGTTTGTTCCAGCTTTTCCAGTTAGGCTGCTTGCCTTCCATGCCTAGTATTGTTAGGATGGAGTGATTTTATATGATGTTGTTATATGCTTGTAGATGTTTATCCATGTAGTTCTTGAAAGCTATTAGACAAGTAGTTCATAAAGTTTAATTTGGATATCGAACATCGTTGTGCATGACTGACTTACATAGGGCCGTGTGAACCTGGTGTAGTAGACCATAGGGGTAATGGCTGCTGAGGGCTTCCCCAGAGTGTCTATTTACTTTTCACGTTGTGATACTATAGGGGGGATGTACGGGAATTCTCCCTCCTAGTGTTTTTAGTTCCACTTTGTGAGACCAAAAGGGGGAATTGGATGTTGAGTGCTTCCCTAGAGTGTCTGTATTTTACTGATAAAAGACCATAGAGGGAACTGACGGTGAGTCCTTACTCAGAGAGTTTTTACTAAAGTTTAACCAGAGGAGTTAGATTGTATGTACTTCCCAAAGGGTTATCTTATGTTTTATTGGTTGAAAAATAGGGGTTTGGTTGTGAGTAATTCCCAAAGTGTTACTTGTTTTTTATTATCAACATACTTGATATATGAAAATGAATGCAATTGAAACTATAGGATTGTTTACTTTTGAGTTCTTTCTTGTTTACTACTTAATTTGACTTATTTTCTACCATATATATTCACTGATTGTTAGGCACATATCCTTGGGTGGTTTCCTACTGGGATTCTCCTTACACCCTATTTGGGTCATGCTTTTGGGCCCAGAAAGATTATATTGTTTTAGGTATAGATAAGGTAAAGTGCCCTTCTACTTTAGGTACTTGATTACTGTGGAGCAGGAGAGAATGGGACCAAGGTGAGGCCTGCGATGCTCCTGGAGTTTCTATGTTTTATTTTTACATTGGTTTAGTACTATATTACATCATTGTGACTTGTTTTTCTACTTTCCGAGACATATGTCTCATGCATCATTTATATATATGTGCTCCAGATGTTTATTACTTCCATTATTTCATTGTTTACTTATGGCATGTTATTACTGCTTATGCTATTGTTTTTTTCGTTCGGCTGAATTAATCTTCTAATGATAAAATAGTTTCCACACTATCACACCCAAGGATATTGCTACTATTCAGCAGCCTCTGGCATTTGGGGAAATGCGTTTGAGGCCATGTGACCAACAAGGTATAGGGATCCTCTGGGTGGCACCCAGAACCAGGATATTACATAAAGATTCAATAAAGGTGATAACTCTCACTATCGCTGGACCCATATTCGCATCCAAATGAAACTCATCTTCTATGTGAAGGTTATTTTATCACGAGTCTTATGGATGTTTCCATATATCCTTTGAAACATATAACATTCCTTCAGTAGACAATGGAGAAGGATATCCCTAACCATAATAAGGTGTAAGTACAACAAGAAAGAAACAATGCCAATGACCATAAAATCCAAAACTACTACACAGATTTGTAGGTTCATAACATGAATACCGGGTGTGTCCAATATTTAAACACTAATAGTAGGTCTGAGAACCCATTTAGTTGAAATCAGTAGCGATGTAGAGGCATACTGTTGGGAACCACCTCCACCACTCTTGTGATGATCCTTCCACTTACTATTTTTCCCTAGTACACCACTAAATATGCCACTAGGTGGAAGAGAGGGAGTGTAATATCCAAAATTTACTACTTTATTCATTTATTCCATTATAACCCAATCCACTATCTTTTCATAGTTCATATTCTTTAGTGTAAATACTTGTGATCTGATACCCGATCAAAAACCCTACAGGTACTTATAAACATTCAACTGGTCATTCTTTATGACCATTAGTGAAAGAGAACCATCTCATCAAACTGATTAGTGTACATCAACACCGAAAAATTTCTATACTACAATGATAGGAACTCCAGATAAATTTCCAGTATTAGTGACTCTAGACAAAACTGCTATAATAGTAGAGTCCTGAAATCATTATAGTATAATATCACGTGATTATTTTTTTTGTGCAACAGAATCCCACCAACGTTTGATGGCACCCTCATGTGTAATTGCTGATAAACTCACCTTGATACTCTCAGGTTTATCTAGGATGTCAAAGATATGATAAATCATGGGAATCTAATCCTCTGTCTCTTGTGGTTAATTCATACCTATAAAAGATGGTAGGTTCTCATACAAGAACTCCTGTGATTCATCCCTTTCTCCCACAACTCCTGACTGTACCTCCAAAACTGTGTTATAGACTAGCAGTATATTTTGGTTAGCATCATGAACTTCATGCATGACATCCTCAATAAACTTCTGATCAACATGCTAATTCTCTTAAGGCGTATCAGCTATACCGTCATGTGTAACTCATTGAACACATCACAAAGTAATACTACTGTACACTAAACTAAAATAAATTATTAAAAATAGAATAATCTCATTTCAAACCAAAAAATCCATAAGAAAAATCTGATTTTATCATCAAGAACTCATGATAAGAGACAAAGATCATATTATCCCAAGTTTTCTTGAGCCACTTAATGGAAAGAGAAGGCCAATAAATCACTGAAATATACCTACCACGTCCCGAAAATATTAAGTACGTCAAATTTCCCAAGATATGGACTCTTGTGTATAGACCACAACCTGATAGAACTTTTCAGAAAACTAACCTAGATATCATCTCCATACTAGAACTCGAACCAATCCACCACATACCTGAAGGGATTTCACGATCCCCCAGGGCTGGAAAGTATAACCAAGCATCAAACAACAACCAGAGGGTATTATTTCACCCAAATTGAAGCAATAACATGATATATATATATACATATAAGAGAGAAATATTGGAATATATAAATATAGGTTATATCCGAAAAAAACAATGGAAGAGATATAACTGAAATGGTGGAAAAAAAATCATCAAGAGACAAGTCCAACTGTAAAGGATGAAAAAACTAAAACAACTACTCCAACAGATCCATGTGATAATGTTGAAAAAGTACCACAATCTCACCACCATTAACCCAAAATCCAACTGACAACTAACCTCGTCACCACACTACAGTGCGTTTTCTTTACCTGCATCTAAGGAAATAACAAGGTCTACACACCACTTTAGGGGTACACAGAGTGTGAGATAATTGGCCCCATAAGATCTTATCCAGGTGTTCTATAATAATTCTCTATATAATTATCCAAGTATGTTCAACTTAAAATTAATGACATATAGTTTAAAATTTTTATATTAAAATCATGTAAAAAAATTTAATTTCCAATTTTCTTATGTTTTCCAATAAATTAACTAAATCAGTTTCAAAACATTTTATATCCGTATATGAAAGAAGGTATATTAAAAACCAACCAAATCAAGTATCACATATCATATCAAATCCAAGGATTTACCATCAAAATAGTACAAAAAATCATTCCAAATTGGATAAAAGAACATGTAACATCACACTAAGTATCATACTAGGTCATGATAGATAGAACAATCATACCTAAACATAGAAAATCACGCTCACATTAAGACACTATTCATATGCATCAATTCAAGAGAGAAGAAAGTCATCCTGGAAATTGAACCTCCTAATAGTTCTAACATGTCCCTAGAACAACGTGCCTTTGAAGAAGAAGAAATCTCTATGAACAAACCCCCCAATAGTGAATGAGGGATATTACTAGACATTTCACCTAAGTACCCAAGTCTTTCCTTGTGTTATATTTTCTAAATCAATTCATCAAACTGATTATAATCAAACAATTATTTTAAAACCATTTCACAATTATTTGAAAATAGTTTTTATTTAGTAAAACTAAAGGAAAACCATAATTTATAAAAAAACCATTCCCAAACACAAAAATACAATTAATCAATCATTCCATTTTATCTATTAAACAATTTATAAAATAACCATAATAATTTATTTCACGAACACATACTAGAGTGAGAACTAACTGCCTCAAAACTCGGGTTTTACATGCAAGTAATGGGATCCAACAATAAGGAAGAACCCGACAACAACAATAGAGGCCCTATAAGAAATACACATATCATAGAATTGATTAATTATAACAAAAAAGATTTCATAGAATAGTAAAAAACATACCTCAATAAAGCACACCCACTACACCACAACGAATAAAGAAATATCCCTCAGAAAAATATCGCACAACCAATCTAAAAAAGAAACTAAAATAATGACCACAATTGGTCAAAGGATCTGATAATATAATGCAAGGGAGATACCATAACAAAAAGAAATAATGAATCACAAATGTCTACTCACTCAGAGAGATGAAACCCAACTATACTGGTGAACACCCACTTAATAAAGTGATTTAGATTGAATAGAGGCTTAACAAATCATCGGAGGAGAGCTCTAGGTCGAAAGGGATGAGATATATGGAATAATGAATAAAATTTTCTCTAATAAGATCCCTATAATCTATATCTTTAACATTTACATAGAGTGTAACCCATTTACACATCGTGTAATACATGGTGTCTGAATACTTTGAGAAAAAGCATAAATTTTATATTGAAAACTAGATTTTTAATGTTACATGGTGTGTAATCATTACAAGATGTGTACTCCCTCACAATATATAATAGATTCAAGAAATCCACACTATAGGAATTATATGTCATTTATTCATATTACGTGGTGTGTATTTCACCTATAAACTGCAAAAAAACCATCTTTATTACACAAAAAACCCAAAACACCAATGGAATTATTTTAAATTTGGGAGAACCATACTAATACCATAATATAGATTTACCTAACCTCTATAAATTTAGATAAAAAAATATCCTTGAACATTAGTTCATTTTTCTCAGATAATGTTCTTTATCTTTAGGTTTCCCAAGACACCAAATTAAAGGGGAAAACAAGAAAAGAGAAGAGAAATACGTGAAAGATGGTAACAAAACCTTACTATTGGTTCTCCACATTCAATTATATCTTAGTTTTTAATTTTTTGACTCATTATCCTTATTAATTAGAGAATAAGAGGTTTCAAAATAACATCACCTTATACCCTTGGTGAAATGGATTTGGTTAGGCTAAACTAAATTTAAATCACTATTGATAACATCTTATTCCTATATTTTAAAGTGATATATTAAATCACTCATAGTTTACTCAAGAAACTCATAATCAGGTCCTATGCTTCTTATGTAATCCAAGAGTGTCCAATTCTTTTTCCACACATACCAACAACCACTAAACACTTCATCCCTCGACCTAATCTATTCCATTATATAAAGAATATACTATGTAGAGAAATATAATAGATCATATACCAAAGAAATATGAAATAAATAGAAATTATTCAAAATTAATAAAATTTTAAATTTCAAAATTCCACTTCACACTAATATAATTTTATAGATGAAAGAACTTTTATTCATTGGAATTTAGAGACTCAATCATTAAATATATAATTACTTCCCTTCCACTATCACTCAATGTTTTACCCCTATATTAGAAGGGTCACATAAATGATAGGATAATGATTATGAATTAAATTTGTTAAAAAGAAATAATTTTTTTTGAAGATAACAACATCAATATTAACTCCCCAGTGAGAAATCCTCTAATCCTTTCACCCAATTTTCTTGATTTAGATCATTGGTTTCCTTATTCATTAGATAATGGTAAAATCACTATGATTCAGGATCTTTAAAAATTATTTCTTTTTTCTCTTTTTGTACTTCTTATTTGTGATATAGTTTTATGAAAAATCAAAAGATTTCTATTTATTCTTGATCAAAATATCATTCATATTATAATTCAGGTAGTCTACAATGATTGGTTGCACGAATATTGATGTCGACCCACCAATATTTGATTTACAATCCATACGATCCTTATGAATCTTAATTTTCTGAAATATAAAAAGTAATGATTCTTATAGATGAGAGATAATTATTAAATGGATTTATTCCTATGACTACATTCATGATTTTATGTGCCTCATGATTAAGAAATTACACCTTATAAGCATTGATGGTAATAGGATTTCATCCATATGGGAAAATCATCCAAAAAATGAATTCATTATTTTGGACACACCATGCTTAAGAAGCATTGAAAATAATTTTTAAAATAGCTATATGATTCTAATTCATCTCCAAATATATACATACAAAGTGATGAATTTTTTTTATAAAGAGTGATGGATGTAGATTATACAACCCGTACTAATGCTTATGGTGCACTCGATTCATCCTTATAGTGCCAATTCATTTTTCAGATTTTCAATATTTCATGGAGGAAGAATCCCTAAAAATCTTTAAATAGTGACAAAATACATAAAAAGAAATTATTTAATAATTATTAACATAATTTTCCAACATAAACTTGCTGAGGGTCTGTAGGACTATTGTATTTGTAATAATATACATACAAATGCATCATCTTAAACATAAAAACCAAATCTATAATTAAAATTCCACATAGTGATACTGAAACATATAGATCTTCTAAAACATAATATGATACATTGGAGAAAATACATAAGGAAAATGATGATATAGAAATCACAGTAATGAAATAAACATTTAAATAAAACATAAAATGAGAGCCAAGTGGAAAAAATTTCTATCAAAAAGAGTATGATAATAAAGAATGACACATGGAATAATGAAATGATATCATAAGATTATAAACATGTGTCAATAATATAAAATAATATATCATAAATATAAGTCAAGGGTCACTCCCAAGACCATCATCATAAAGTGGTTAAAGCCCCATGTCAGTTTCAGTTAACTCCCCAACCCCTTAGATAACATATCATGATATATAATGCATTACCCAATGCATTGTATGGCTATATAGTTATGATATCACCCATACAATAAATTAAAATCATATATGTGTGTGTAATATGAGAAACAATACATACATAAATCATAATCATGATCCAAACCATGATAATGATATAGGGTTCATAATTACGATTTCATGAATAATCGAAGGATAAATCTTAAGGATTCTGAAGAGAATAAGGAATTAAATAAATTTAAACCTTAAAAATTTAAAAGAGATATATTTTTGGAATATGGAGTTCCTATTTATAAAATTAATATGGATATATGATATAAAAGGAAAAAAATGAACCACTAAGGTGGATATTTTATGAAATAAAAAAAGGAACATGAAAATAAGAAAATACATTATTATCTTCCATAAAAAATAGAATTGAAATTAGGGGTTTATATATATTATAATAATGGTTTTTATAATCTATTAATTATTTAAAAACATTTTATTGGGGTTATTCTTGACACAAGACAAGAAATATTAAAGCCCCATTAATCCTGGTTTACTTACAATTTGGAATTTCAAATGGAACTAAAAACATGTATAACCACAAAAATAAAAAAGATATTTAACTAGGTATATATATATATGGGGAATAAAAAATAATAATAAGTTCACGAGAATAATATTTCATAAAAATGGTGAAAAATAAAGAGAACATGTAACTCAAAGGAAATGAGGGTAGTATAAAATATCACATACTATGTTTCAAAAAAAATTAATGAAAATAACTCATTGAAAAATAGGTGTAAAAAATATTTTTAGAATATGAGAAAAAAACATGAAGATCATATGAGACAATAGTTAATTAGGGTTATAGTTTAAAAGGAGAACATTGAAGGGAAGAAGAATTAGGGACAAGGAGGGGAAACCACTATTTAAGAGGATGGAAAATATTCTTAACATAATTTCATTTTCAAGAAGGTTTATAACTAATAGGAAAACAATATTTGAATCAAAAAGTTTCTCCCAAGATAGAAATTAAATATAGAATATGAAACTAAAGGATAAAAATTATACTCATGGAAGAATATTGAGTTTGAAAGACCCTTATATTTTAAGGAAGAAATTAATTGTGGCCCATAAAATGGATGAGAAGGAATTGAAGGTAATTTTTATTATTCAACAATAATGTATGATATTAAAAATAATGGTGGTATTATTAACACAATACACATGAATATTTTTGGATAATATCAAGGTATGTCTCAATTAAATGTAATCGAGATAGAAACCCTTACCTCATGTTTGATAGTGTCCTTCACTAGCACATAACTTATTGAATAATAAAATTAGTACTTATTAAAATAGTTCTAATAAAATTCTCTATGTATATATATTTTTATAAGGTTTATTTATTCTCATGTGTTATTAATTTATTACATTTTGTATGGTTATGTTAATTACTTGAAGTTATTTTTTTAATTTATCAAACACTTTGATAGTTTGTTGTACAAGGTCAAAGTGTTGAAAAATAGTTTCACAATATCCATAATTATATATTATGATTTCCTATATTATTCTGTTATCAATTACATTATACAGGTAAATATGTTTTACATAAATGGAATCAAATTATTAATGTCATTTTAATATGACCTTTTTAGCGGTTAAATCTACTATAACAATTTATTGTCAAATAATTTATGGAATGCATACTATTATATTTAGATAAGGTTAATGTTTTAGTAAATAATTTTTTTTACATTAAATACAAGTTTTATTTGACATTTTTTTATTCTGTATGGAAAGTAAAAGAAAAACATCATCACATAGAGATGGTAGTTCACACGTACAGATGAACGATGCTCTAATTTTATAGAATAAAAGGAAGCTAGAAAATAGTATATATTAGCATTTCATAATAATTAAAATGTAATAGATATAATATTGTATTATTATTGTTCATTTTTAACCAACTATGAAAGCCAATGATTGAAAATTGAACACATATTTTATGAAGATGGTAGTCTGTACACATGCATAACGATGTTTTAATTTTTCTCAATTATTTAGAGGAAGGTATAAAATAGATATTAAATTTTTATAACAACATAAAAAATATTACTACTACCAAATTTATCATAATATGATGTATATAATTGGTTTTGGGAGGATGAAGTGGAAAATAATTAATAATTTGTGGTGAAAAATACAACCTCTCACATTGGATGTCCTAGTTTGGTCACCACCTTAACGAATCATAGATTAGTATTTTCGAAAGATAAGAGATTATAAGACACAGGGAGCGATTTGATGAGATTATAGTGAAGATTTTGGGTAAATATGAAGGGTATTTGATGGTATGATGAGGTAAAGGGTGTCAGTTCCTTTTATAAATGAATAGATTTTAATTTTTGGCATATATAACTCTTTAATAGAAATATATCACATATTTCATAATGAATGTGAATCTAAATTAAAAAAATAGAGTTTGTTTAGGGTTATGGTAGGAAAATCCACATTAAATGTTTTCCAACAATGTTGTAAACATGTTTTTATGCCATTTAATTTTTGTTTTTTATTTA
This sequence comes from Viscum album, assembly GCA_963277665.1. Taxonomy (NCBI): domain Eukaryota; kingdom Viridiplantae; phylum Streptophyta; class Magnoliopsida; order Santalales; family Viscaceae; genus Viscum; species Viscum album. The sequence continues at coordinate 737,685 of CAUJRU010000359.1, forward strand.
TTTTTACGTTTTTTTTGTTTTTACTAAGGTAACTAATTAATACACAAGTAATTTTAATTTTAATGCATTAAAAATAATCATTATTAGATAATTTGGTCATATTTATTTTAAAACTAAAATCTAGTTTATCGTATAAAGTTTCTATGTGTATGGAACATTAATTTTATCATTATCTCATGTAATGTTCAAAAATCCATTTTTTATAAATAATTATATTTTTAGGTATAAGTGTTGTTTTTAGGATAAAATTATATATTCTACTAAATAAATTTACATTAAAAATCATAATATTATTACAATATTATTTAATGAAAATTAAAATAAAGCAAGAACCTAATTGCTCCAAGTGAATGTTTTATTCTAATAAATAGATAAAACAATATTTCTTTAAAACATTACCAAAACATTATAAATGTTAAGTATGAGGTTTATATATCAATATATAATTTTAAAATAATTAATTTTAATTTTAAAAAATATATTTTTTATATTAAAAATATTTTCAAAAACTTTCATGAAATTTCTATATACAAGAAAGATTATTAGTAAAATAAGTATTTTTATTATTCATCTAAAAATTTATTATTTTCAAATTGTTTTAGGATAAATTATCTTACATAGGAATTCCATTTTTACCTTATTATTGGAGGTTTTTGATATTTATCATCTTTTTTAGACCATGGATTATTGAATTTACTTGATAATTCCCAAGTTTCTCACACTTGAGAAATTGAATTATAAATTTTACCTTAGGATGAACTCTATTTTCTAAATAATGTTAATAATACTCTTTATTTTCCAATGAAAGTTTTATGCTTGATGAAACCATATTCCACATGTAAATCATCTTTTAATCCCCTTGAGGATATCATGTTAGTGATTCTTTCAAAAAATTTTACATGAAGGAAATCAAGTCTCCTTTATTTCATCATATTATCCATCATAAATTTCATGATACACCACCATTCATTTTTCAGGTGTACTCGACATTTCATCTAGGGTTACTATGTTAATCAAGTTTTGTGACGGTTGGTTTGGCATAAACACAAGATTTTTTAGTCCATCTCCCATTCTAATGGGTTTATTGTTGAGGTAATCATCACACTATCCCTCACACCCTTGGTTAACCCAGTTCATTTTTGTTCCAACCATTACTAAAACCAACCGGGTTAGCATGAGTGATGAACACTTAACATCACAGGAGTATTATCATAATCAAAAACATAAAAGGGATTAACCCTTAAAACATTTTACTTTTTTCCATTATCCATATTTCACATAATTAATTTAGTTTAAATTATATCAATCCTAGTTTATCTTCAATTATTTAATGTTAGGTTAACATATACTTCCCAAACTATTCCCTCAAAGTAACTAAGATGTCCATCCTTCATAGAGATTCATAATGAGAATATTATTAACCAAATAATATCTCCCGAGAGTGTCCATCCAAGTGTCTAGTTAGAGATTTTTGGCATGCACCAGGTTACCATTTAGTTAATAAAAAAAATACACTCATCAAGGTTATTATTCCTTGGAACAATTATTCCATAGGATATATCCACTTTCTATTATAAAAAAATCGATGTAATTTCAAGGAAAAAAACAAAATCTCTACTTTACTAAAATACCATGATGTTATCTTATACTAAGGATTATCTATAGGGTTTTTACAAAGTTTCTCTCATCTAAATATCTGAACATAACTAGACCTTATTTTTATAACAATTATAGAGACCCAAACATTAAACTCATATTGTTTCAAAATTCTCTACATACTTTTCCAATAAATAAAATCCAAGGATCTAGAGGTATAATTTATTTAAAAGATTACACATACAAATACATCATATTAAAAATAAAAAAATATCTTTAATTAAAACTCCACATAATGCTACTAACTTTTATATATCTTATAATATTTCATAGGATACCCTAGGGAAAATAAATAAGTATATTGGTGTGATGGAAAGTCTAGTAAGGAAATCAACATGGAAATAAATCATAATGTGAGAGTCAAGAGGAATAACATGGTATCAGAAATAGGTTGATAATAACCATGGAAACATGATATAAATAAATGAATTAATATTACCATAATATTGTGGAAATGAAAAGAAACATGAGATCATAAATATATGTCAACAGTCTTCCCCAAAGACTATCATGATGAATTGGAAAATATTCTATGGTAGAGTTAGTTCACTTTTTAATACCTTACATAACATCTCATGAGATATAAAGCTTTATGCAATACATTTTAGGGATATATAACCCATGGACTACCCGCAACATAAATTAAAGTCATAACTATATGTTACATACAAGGAAAACAAACCATATATAAATCATAAGCATGATCAAAACCGTGGGAAGTGTGTGGGTATACTAATTTGAGTTCAAGGTTCAACAGAAGGATAAATCATAAGGATTCCACAGAGAAGAAGGAATTTGACCATTTTTAACATTCATAATTGAAAAATAAAAATAGGTCTTGAACATGGAAGCCTAGTTTAGAAAATTCAAGATAAGGGTCCAGGATAAGAAGGAATAACAATGAATAACTTGGGTGGATTTTTTTAATAATTAATGGATATTTTAATGAAATAAAGAACATAAATTTTTTATGAAACAATAACTGAAACAATAGGGTATCACATAATAAAATTATGGTTTTTAAAATCTATTCATGTTTTAAAAACATTTTATGGGGGTGATTCTTGATATGAGAGAAGCACTCGAAAAGTTCCCTTAAATCTGATTTTTGTAAAAGTGTGGATTTTAAAAGGAACTAAAATAATCTATAAAAATAGAAATGAAAAGGTTATATAATGAGGTATATATAAGGGAAATATATACAAACATATAAGAAGTTAATGAGAAGAATATTGTATATAATGTGAGAAAAATAAAGAGAATATTTAAATCAAATGTAATGTGGGTGGTATGGAAGATCCTTTACTAGGTTTTAATACACCATTGTTGAAAAGACCACATCATAAAAAACTAATAAAAATTAATTTTTAAAAAATTATAAGTTAAATATAAATTTTTATTGATATAACTATTAATTAGGTATTTAATTAAATATAATAACAATACTGAGAAGGATAATTATGAACAAGGAGGGGGAAACTATCATTTATGAGGATGTAAATTATTCATGAAATAGTTTCATTTTAAAGAAGTATTAAAACTTATAATTAAGTAACATTTTAATCAAAAGAGATCTAAAAAGATATAAATAGTGTATACCATATGAATTAAATGATTAAACTTAATGAGAAACATTATAACTCAAGAAAGAAAATTAAGTTATAAAAGGCCCTTATATTTTAAGAAAGATATTAATTTTAGCCCACAATAAGGAAGATAATGAATTGAAACGAATTTTCATTGTTAAATAATTATTTAGGATATTAAAAATAATGGGATTTTAGTTACACCATAAAAACTAATATTGGTTTATAATATCAAATCATGACTCAAGGAAGGTTGATAAAGAGAGAAACCCTTCCCGGATGTATGAAAGATCACTTCACTTGAATGCAACTCATGAATAATAACATTAGGTTTGTTAAAAAATATATTAATAACCTTATCCATATATATTTATTTTTTATATGGTCTATTTATAATAATGTGTCACCAATTTATTACATAAATTCCTCTTATAATAGTTACTTGAAGTTCTTCAGTCAATTTCTCAGAAACTTTCATGGTATGTTGACCAAGGTCACCTTTTGTGTAAAATAGTTTCATAATAAACAAAATTTCAAAAAAATATTTCTTTATTATTTCATTATTAAATAATTTATATAGGTTTCTAGGATTTACATTAATGGACTCAAATTATAAAAGATACTTTTATATATCCTTTTTTTGTGGATAAATTCAATAAAACTATTTATTTTTAGTATCACATATGAATAATATTATTATAATTCTAGATTTTTAATTTTTTAGTAAATAAAACATTTAGAAATTAAATAAATGTTTTATTCCACCCATGTTATTTAGTAAGGAAAATAAAAGAGAAACATCATCACGTGGAGACGGTAGTCTTCCCGAACACACAAACAATACTCTCGTTTTTTCATAATAAAAGGAATGTAGGAATTACTATATCATATCATTTAAAAATAATTAAATTTTTTTAAATATCATATTATCTTAGTAAATTTTATTTTTTTAACCATCCATGTTATGAATTTACGGAAAATTGAACACAATGTTCATGGTGTCATTAGTCCACACAGAAGAATGAGGACGTTTTCATTATTCTCAATGAAATTGTAGGAAGGTATAAAATGGATTTCACATTAGTATAAAAATCCATAATATTTATATTACTTGTATTATAATACTATCTGGTATAGAATAGGTTTGGGTTGGTATAAGAAGAAAAGAAATAAGAAGGTGTGGTGTAGAATATTACCTATCACTTTAGAAGTTCTCCTTTTCCACCACCTTAAGAAAAATTAGATTGGAATTTGGAATGATAAAATACTATAGGATGTGGGGATTGTGTTGAGGAGAGAATATTATAGATTCTGGGTCAATCCTACATGTCTTTTGATGTTTGGAGAGGTGGAGGGGCGGTGGTTCCTTTTATAATTGAATAAAATGGAATGTTTAGAATATAAAACTCATCAATAAAAAGATAGATCATATTTCACAAGGAATATGAAGCCAAAGTGAAAAATAATAGAGTTTGGGAAGGTTAAAGGTATAAAAATCATCTAAAAAACTTTTCCCCACATGTTTTGAACATGTTTTTAAGTCATTTACTCTTAGAATTTTTTCTCTTACCATTTTATGTTTTTATTGAGGTAACAAAATTATACCAAAATAATATATTTTTAAGGAAAAAAAATTTAATGAGACTTATTATATAATTTCAGCCTACTAATTATAAATATTGAATTAAAATTTTAAAATAAAATTTATATACGTAAAAAATATTAATTTTATCTTTAGCACATGAATCACACAAAAACCAATTTTTATAAAAATTATATTTTTAATTATTAGTTTTATATTTAGTATAAAATTATCAATTTAATTAATTATATTGAAAATAAAATATACATTATTATTTACATAATATTTAAATTAAATTAAATTATTTCTAAAACCTAATTCAATCATGTAAAAAGTTTATTAAAATAAAATAAATAATAAAAGAGTTTTCATTAAAACAATACCTAAATTTTCAAAAATGTTAATCATGGATTTATTATATCAACATACTATTTTTAATTAATCAATTTAATGTATAAAAATTATTTTTTTATTAAAAATGTTTTAAAAAAATTCATTCCATTTTTTCATAAAAGTAACAGTATTAGTTAAATCGGTATTCTTACCATTAAACAAAAAATTAATTATTTGAGAAAAATATACACAATTCTTACTTAAATAATATTTATATAATTATTTAATAAATAAATGTAATTTTATAAATATAATTCAAAAATTCATTTATTAATTATTTTTTTGAAAAAAAGTAAAAATAAAACCGATTTTATTGACAAATTTTGTTTTTAAATGTAATCTATTCTTAATATTATTTCACATAAATCTATAATTTATGTGATGTTAATATATTAGTTCATATATAATAATAATTTAAAATATTAAATTTAATTCAGTATAAAAAATATATAATGGTTAATAAAATAGTTTTTTGAAAATAAATATTACTTTTATACATTATAAGCCTTAAAAAATACTATTAAAAATAATTATTTATATTATAAACTTTAATTTTATTACTCTATTAATATTAAAAAATTAATTTAAATATTATAAATAAATCATATCATATTTTAATAATAATATTTTAATATTCATACTTAACACACACACACACACACATATTTATAATATTTTAATATCATATTTTTTATTTCATTGTGAATTGTATTATTTTAAATTTACTATTTAAATATACACCACTTCGATATGCCTATTAGATATATAACCAATGACCATATCTGAAGCATATATAACTGAAACAACTATATTTTTTAATGACCATATTTACAATGGAGAGATTTCATTCCTCTATATAGACTTATTAAATAATTGTTTTAATCGACTATCACCGCGGAAGACATAGTTTATATATCATATTATAGATTGTGCATAATGATTTATTCTTTCATGATGATATTTTAAATATATGTTTTTATTATATTGGTTATCCACAAGGTTGAATATTATCATTGATATTTCCTAGTCATAGAGATTTTATTCATTTTCATTTTATATCCCCTTTTGACTCATGCTCTTTTAATGTAAATACTTCATCCATTGTGAGTAATGATTGATTTGGTGTAGTACTTTGTTTTTTAAGCTTTTTTTGTAATGTCCCACTTATTTATGAATAAATAGAATTTAGTTTGGATCATATATTTGAGGGAACATTTTCATAACATTTTTTAAACCTTTTGAGTGAATAGAGAAACATTATTTAAAATTATAGGCCTAAAAAACAACAAAAATAATAATTTATCCAAAAACCTGGGGAATAATACCTTCAATCATTACCGATTTCTTTAAAATCTCAATTATCAGTCATAATATATACTATAAAACTCCATGATCCAAGAAATTTCAATAAAAATAAAAATAATAATCATTAAAAATCCAATTATGTTACTAAAAAATATCAAATCAGTAAATTAAATCCCAAATTTTCCTATTTTAAATAGTATCCACATCATCAAATGTTTTAACATTGTAATTAAAAAAAATATTAAAAATAAATGAATAAATAAATATTATATTATAAAATTAATTTAATACTAAAAAATATAATAAACATATAGACTATTCCAATTCACCCACACTTAATCATTGGGTTCCAAGACAAGTGATATTTGAAAACATTACCCATGAAAAATTCAAACACTAAGAAAAGTGATTTTAATTTTTCAACACCATGGTACCTAATATTATCAGGAATTATTAATTTGTACATTACATCTTATTTATTAATTAAATTCATTTATTACATTAATTCCTTTCTCTTATGCGTATTTATACCTACGTTTAATGAAATATTTTATTCAACAATTATGTATGCATTTTAATCTTGTATTTTATCATTCCAAGCGAATACAAGGTCAACCATAGTATTAATGGATTTATTCATCTCTATACATTTATTTGAGTATTTTTGCACATCATGTGGTATTTTAGGGTGTTTATATAGATTAAGGGTTGGTGGGTTATATTTAGATAATTATAAATAATATTAAGAGTCTTGGATATATGTTGAAACAAAATACATGATTTTCAATTTCCATCAAGATTACAATAATTCTTATATCACTTTTCTATTGATTTAGCTTCACCCCTTTGAGTTTTTTATAGTTTAGACAACTCCTTTTGTATTTTAGTTTCATAAAACTTTTCTTCTCCCTGTTTCCTTCAGTATATTTTTATTTTTTATTTTTATACTGAAGGAAGAGAGGGATTTTCGATTTTTTTTGATTTGGGATGTGATATGTATTTCCCTATATTATGAAATATTTCATCAAATTTTTATGCATTCTATGTCCATTATTAAAAAAAATCAATAATTATTTTCTAAAAAACTTCTCCAAAATAGCTTAAGAGACTTCAATATTTGTATAAAATATTGTATCTCCCATTAAAATTATACTATCCTTTAATATCCTTATTATTTTATTGAGTAATAAACGTTAGTAAAATTTAGTTTTTGCAATAATTTTCGTCCCACTTCTCCTCTAGTTATTTCTTTGTAAATATAAAAATTTCCAAAATATTATATTATAATTTATTCCATCTTCAACAGCTATAAATATCTCTCTTTTCTAGCTCTTTCTTTGTCCAAATTCATCCCCCTTATTTACCATAATTCATTGTGTTCTAATTTCATTGTTTTGTGAAAATTCTTCCCATAAATCTATAAATATGGAATCATTCAAATGAGTGTTTTATTATGTAGAATGTATATGCATATTTTCCCCTCTAAACTTTTTCCACTCTTTTTGGGTTAGTTTAACATATTTTTCATAATTCCTATGAACTTGATGCTTAAAACTTCATCTTTTCCACTTATTTGTGTATGGTTGTGTGTGGGTGTATTATGGTTCAAAATTTACTTTTCATCAATAATTACATGATCCTTTAGTATAAGTGAGTCCCTTGATCACTAATAATGGCTCTTAGAAATCCAAATCTAAAAAATGTTGGTTTTGAGAAAATACACATAAAAGTTGTAAAATAAAAAAATAAAACAGTATAAGAGTTTCAAAAAGAAATGGTAAAATATCCCATTAAGTTAATTCCTGAAACATCAAATATTTCAAAAAATATAATGGGTATTTAGTGAATTTATTATATTTTAGATATTTTATTGGAAAACATACATTTTTCACACATTAAATGGAATTAATGAGAGTCATTATAAAAAGTAGGTAAATATATTATTGATTTTAAAACATTCCATGTATTCATTTGAGGTCAAATGTAGCCCTAATAATATAGGGTGTGAAAAAACATGGGAGAAAATTGTATCTCACTATCAGAAAAATATATTCTTATAATTTATCTTTAAAAATCATCAAATGTTATGGATCTTTGTAAATGTAAAATATTTCATCATATTTATGTCTTAAAACCATTTGAAGGTTAAGGTGATATGTGACTTGATTAGTTAAAATTATTTTTCCATAGCATCATAGTAGGTCACTTATCAATTCAAGAAAATACAACAAATCCCATTGAATGAAGTCATCATCTGATTCTTGATCTAGAATTTATACTTCATATGTGTTGGAAAACCTGGTCTTGTCATTTTCCCCCAGTCTTAGCCCTTTTATTATCATAAATTTCTATATCAAACTCTCAAATAAAAAATATAATTTTGGAAAAAATGGGTTTTCCTTCTAACTTCATTATCAAGTATCTAAGGGTTGTATGGTTATAGAAATTCTTAACCTTAATTACAATAAAATATGATTTGAATTTATCCAAAGAAAAGGTAAGTGATAATAATATATTTTTAAATGATTTTTTATTTGACTTTGGAAACATCAAATGTTCATAAATCATAGAATAATGACCCATGTTTGAAAATTATGAAATTTATACTGAATTTGAATTTTTAAATTCTAAAGAAGTGTTCCTTTTGAATTTAGAGTTTCAGATATGAATTCTTAGAGTTAGAGTGTCTTGAGTTGATGTTTTTTGGATATGGATTGAGATCCAAGAGGTTCATTGGGTCCTTTAGTAAGTCTTAGGATTTTTGAGTTAAACATAGGATGTTTTAGACGTATTTTTCCCTAGGTTCACATTTTGGTCTGTACAGTTTAAGAGAAACCATGTAATACCCTAAGCATTGGGAACCTTTCAATTAGATTTTTATAGTTAATGATTGTACTACATGGTTAGTGAATGGTTAAGGGTCAACCATTTGTTGTTTAAAGGAAATAATTGTACTTTTATTAGATCAAGAGGATGAAGTATATTTAATAAAACTATATATGAACTATTTTTTTATATAGGGGTTTTCATGGTTGAAGCATGGTTTGATAGATCATATAGCCAAACTTAGAGAAGGGGATTTTCAAAGATAGTTCCATATTCATGGATAGTGTATAGTTTGGAAAACCATATAGAAAAACTCAGTGATATTCAGATTTTTTTAATAAAATGGGAGTTTATGGTTTTCCCTGGTGTGTTTTTTACTCTTAGTCTCTCCCTTCATGTCCCACATGCACATGGGATGAGGCACCCTCATTATCCATCCCCCCCGCAATTCACCTAATTTAAGGGTTATTTTGGATATCATTTCATATAATTTTTTTGTATGATCCTTCCCTATGTCATCTATTCCTTCCCTCTTATTATTTACATTGATTTTAAGATGTTTTAGTTTAGGTTTTGAAGGATGATTTCACTAGATAATGGTATAATAATATGAGAGTGATGGGAATTTTTTATATAATAACTAGATGACATCCCAAGATGTGGAATTCACATTGCTTCATGATGTATCAATGAATTTCTGTTACAAATTTAAGTTTTCATGAGTTTTTTTAAATTGAAAATATTAGCATTTGAATTGGGTCAAGTTATAAGGATTTTTCCCAAAATGGATATGACAGTGAATCAAGGAGCTCCCTCCTATAATCATTTGTAGTTTCAATGTGATGAGTGTTATTGATGAGTTATTAGGAAGTAATTATTAATTGAATTAATTATTACATCGATTATAAATTATTAAACATAATTGGATAATTAATTGTAATAATTTAAAATTTATTATGGGATGGTTTTCCATGAGATAGGTGCTAGAGATGTTGATTAAATATTGGATAATCATGGTTGAGATCTATAATGAAACAAACCAAACTATTTTTCCATCAAACCCAACACCTGACATATTCCATTACATACCCAAGGGCATTTTGGATCCCCACAGGCTGAAAAAAGCATCTTCACATCGAACAAAACAATAGACGGAATAATTTCTCCCAACTTAATCAAACACATGACCCATATGTATGAAAAAAATGAAAAAGATATTAGAAGACTAAATTAATATATATTCCCTAATAGTCAAAAGAGAGTAGAAACGAATAACTAAAAAAGTAGTCAATGAAAATCTATAAAGGACAAGTAAAATTGTAAAGGACTACAAACAACATCTACTCCAAGTTATGTCATGGAAAGAACTCCCCCCATATCACCAAAAGATACCCAACTCAACTAACATGAAACCTCACCACCTCATTACAACGCCTTGCCTTTCCCTACATTGGAAGACATACAATGTTTTACATACCATCGAAAAGGTGTGTAGGTTGTGAACTAATATGATCAGCAAGATCCCACCTAGTTTCTTAATATCAAGTCTCATATAACAATTAATGTATTCTTATTTTAAATAAAACTTGGAATGATAATAAGTAATTTTGTTTTGTAGAAAACATGCTGAACATTTCCCTTTTTCGTAGTTCTAATCAAAAGTGGGTACAACATGCATGTCAAGGCTTAATCAAAAATCCAACCATTAAAAAATAGTATCAGTAGTATAGGAGTTAGTACCAAGCATTAATACATGCCACACAAGTAGACTACATGTACTTCAATATATAATGTGCACAATCTAGTTCCAAGAACACACGCATAGGAAGAAGAGGAACACCCCTTGATTAAACCCCCTGAATAGGTAAATATCCTTCCCATAGAATAATGGTCCTAGAAAATAGAAAACATACCCATAAGAAAACCTCATGATAATAAAAAACATAGAAAATTTCCTAAAGATAAAACTTCCATATAAGTACCCAAAGTAACACATGTTCTCATTTTCACAAATCAATTTCAACGTTTCAAATGTAACTATTTATTTTTTATTTATCAAAAAACATGTAAAAACAAATTCTTCTGAAAAAAAACCTTTTTAACACACAAAAATAATAATTCCAAATTGATAAATCAGTTTATAAAGAAAGAATAATCTGGTAAATTATCATAGGATTGATACAGAACCACCCATCTCAACGCTCATATTACACACACCTGCAATGGGATCCACCAACAGTGAAACCCAAAATTACCAGTAGAGGCCATAGAACACAATTCCATTCACCTTAGGATTGATCCATCTTAGAAAAAAGGGGGTCATAGGAAAGGTAAAACACCACATACCTCAAGAATAGACATCCACCGCACCACAATGAACCCAGGAATAACATCTAGAAAGAGATCACATAATGGATCTTAGAAGAAGGCAAGAGTAAAAAATAACTTAGATGAATAGATCCGATAATGAAACCCATGAGTTCTACAATGATCAATATAAATGAATAAATAGAAAGGATAATCACTGGAAGAGATGCACAATAATGAAAATAGAGATCGAGGGATGGTCAGATCGATATAGAAGGAGTGAAGTCTCTAAAAACTCCTGGTGAGAGTTCTAGGTCAAGGGTGAAGAAGCCTGAAGAAAAGAACTAAGACAAAACTACCGTGCGCATGTTTCAAAACTAGACATAGTCCCTTTCACGATGTTTAAAAAAATTACAAGCAGTAAAATTAACGGTATTTAAATACACCAAAAAATCAGTCCCCTCGGATAAAAAATAAATTATTTAAAGAATTCATGATGTGAAACCACCCTTCATGTCATGTATAACATCACAACATGAATCCCATTTCATGGCTTGTACCCAGAAATATTTACATGGCATATAACCAAGTTACATAGTGTAAAACCTATCTATATAATGTAGAAAAAGCTGGTTAATGTTGAAATTCCAACAAATCTGTGAATTTACCATTATAGGTATCCTCCAAATCTCAAAGTAGGGTAAAACCATAATGAGATTAAGGGTGTACCTGATAAAATGGTAACAAGATGTTACATACCAAGTGGTGATTCAAAGGGATTAACTCCATGGTAGAGGTAGGTGGTCACTTTTACACACCATTATGGTATTATTATTCATTTTAATGGAATTTAAGATATAGTCTCACCAATAATGGATGATAGACCATATTATTTAAAAGGATAGTTTAATTTATAGAGAAATTCTTATGAATTGAACAAAGTGAAAAGGGACCTGATGAACCCTTGTTCACTAACTAGATGTCTTGGATATTGATGAATATGTGAATAATATTAATTATATCCCATGAAATATAGAAACCCCGTGATGGTTGAGAATTAAATAAAATAGGATGATAAATATGTAAAAATCCATGTGATATGTTCCGTTAGTAACCTCCAACCAGAGGCAAGTGATAAATTGATATGGATGGATAAGGGAGTTATCTTGTGAGAACCCTAAGGTTACATAGCGTCTTTGAGATAGTTGTTATGAGTGTGGGAATAGAATTCATCTACCACTAGTATATGATCACAATGTGGATATAGCTTAAGGTAGTTTTCATTTTCCAAGTTTGTGAGGAGAAACATGGTGATACGTTTTTTCAGGATGAGCATTTTTTTATCTCTCTAGCATGATGAAATTGAGGCCTATCATATAAGTCTTGTGAGGCCATATTGTGATAATTATGGAGTAGAGGAATTCCATGACCTTAAAGTGATGGTATTGGAACTGATTAAAGGTAATAGGATATAGAGACCAAGGTAGGGTATCTATAATATGATTTGACCTATGGGAACCCAGTTGGTTCTATAGTGATATGGAGATCCCAAGAGGGTGTGTATAGAAAATGAGTAGTGATTATTGTAGATGTCACCTTATAACCTGTATCAATTATGTAAGTCTTATATGCATATATTTGAGAGGACAATTCATGCATGCAAGATCCCAACCCTAGTTACGTGAGATGGGTCCGAGAAGATGTAAGACCCTCGTATTCATTATTACTTTGAGATATTACAAATGTGATATAATACCCATATAATTTTCATAATATGTATGAGATTCTATAGATTCCTAATGTTCAAATTGTATGCATGGAGTTATACAGAACACTTAGGGCCACCCCTTTGAGTTTGAGGTTATCCCTAATATGATTAATTGACAAATATTACCCCACATGTGTCAGTAATGATGCCTAATGATTATGAATGCCTTGGGTAACCCCTTAGGTGTTTGAAATGATACTTAGTGAATATGATTTCCTAAGGTCTCCCCTAAGATTTAAAAACAATTCTTGATATAATTGATCACCTAGGATCACATAATAGGGGTTGGATATAATTCATAATGTCATTTATCACCAAGGATTACCTCATAGGGTAAACTCATTCTCGATGAATATTGGATTCCCTAGGATTACATCTTAGGGGATGAATTTACACTTGATAATATAGAAAAATCCGGATAACATCTATAGGAATAGTGATTTCAACTATTACTCATTTTCATGATTACTTGATATGCTCAGATACACTATGACACTAGCCGAAGTAGGTACAATAAATTACTAGTGTCACATTAGATCCTGAGGAATGATACTGGTTATTTTATTTATGATTTCATAGTTATTTTATTTATTTATTTAACTAATAATTTCATAAGTATACACAATTTATTTGTTGCTTTTTTATGGGACCTCATTGGTGGTTACCTAATGAGTTTTAATCACGCCCTTCTTGGGTGTCCATGGAACTTAGGTACCTAAGAAGACTTCACTGTTCACAAGTTCATGTTGGAAAGATTCTAGGAGTATCTTGATTGAGAAAGATTGCTCTTGTAGAATTCATAGAACACATCTATTATGTGTTTATGATAGAAGTTTTACCTCATTATATTTTATTTATTTATTTATTTCAATATTTTCTTTTCCTTATGGGTGATTGGTGTAGTATGATGATATAATCATAAGTATGTATGACTTATTACTTATGTATGTCCATTTGATATATATATATTTTTAATTATTTCTGATACATTATCTGATGGATAATTTATATTTATATATTATGTTTGGTTTATTTTATCTACAACTATTCAATGTGATATGGTAGTATTTTCTACCCATAGTAGCACCCTAGACCTCCACTACTTGTCGGATGCCACTAGCGTCTGGGGAGGTGCACTTGTAGTCACACGGTGGCCTAATCTAGTTACTATTCAGAGTGAACCAGGACAAGGAAATTATAATGTGGTATAGATTATTTTACATGGATGATATCACATTGTTTATTAGAGATTAATTTTTTTATTTCTATTCATGGAGATTGTAGGTAGGTGATATTGTAATGTGTATGGGGTTGTGATATTCCCAATAGAGATGCATGAAAAATCCTTTTTTAATGGGAAGTATAAGTAACAATAAATATGAGATTTCTATTCTTGGTTTTTGATTTTACCGTTTTATGATATACTTAGAAGATGAAACTTGAGTTATGGATTTATGAGTCATGAGATTTTGAATTTAGCTCATTGGAAAGAGGCATTTGTACATGGATTATTATTAGCGTGTATGATTCACGTGACATTCAAATGCATTTGTGTGATTGATATATTGATATTTGGGTTCATTTTTATTAAATTTTCACTAAAATATTATATTAAAGTTTCCTATATAACTTTTTTTGTGGAATTATACTTATATTGACCACAATACATGATTCCTTTGATGAAAGGTCATGTGGAATCTATGAAGGGATACTCCTCATTGATGACTATACATCACATCGTATAAGGGATGTGTAGTGACCCTAGTAGGTCAGTACTATCATTATATTACATAGAGATAAAACCGTTGAGGTTGTTTTTAATACTAGTTCCAAGAGATAAATTTGGTCAATTATTCAATGTGTCAACATCAATCTATATGGATTGTTCCCTTATAGATTCTCAGTGAAAATCTACTTAACCAAACTGTATAACTGTGGGATACTTATAACAAATATTTTTTGGGAAATACAATTATATATATATATATATATGTATATACCAATAAAAGTTTTTTATCCTCAAGGGGGTAGTCTCGTATGATGATTCCCTATGAGGATCAATTACCTAGTAGGTTAATGTATTAAAATATGATTCTTGATATATATATAGGGTTTATATGAGCCATAGAGTGGATATTTTTCTATGAGAATCCATGTGATATTTGAGGTGGGAACAAAGTGGACTTTACCATGAGCTGTGATAAAGGGAGATAATATTTATGGGATATGCAGGAGATCATAGTACCCTTTATATATGACTAAAGATTTTACTAAGTCATAAACTATGATTTAGATGTGTTGTGATATGTGTGTGGGTAGATCAATAGATTGGTTTGACATGTATTGTGAGTGCCTTAGAAATTGAATCATGGTTAGATGATTTAGTTATGAGAATAGTGCATGGGAGGTGATACAAGGTATACGGTACATGCATGGTCATTCCATGAGTTTTTATAATGTAAATAACTTTAGGTGCTTTGGTATTGAAGTTTGGAATTACTGTAAAGGATCTGTGTGATCCACAAAACTTTTTATTTTAGGTTTAGTATCCAAACAAGATAATAGAATATGATCCTAAATGGTTAGATCTAGGATGGGTAGAGTGAAGTCAGATGATTTTGATTTTGGAATCATTCATTGATCAACAAGTGGGTTTTTACTAGATTATAACATATGTAGAATGCGTTATTACAAAGGGGATCACTAAGGAAGATTTTGGATACACAATATTGACATGTATTTGAGTATGGTTTGGGTTTTAGGAATAATATTAAAGGTTTTGTGAGATATGAATCATGGGATCATGAGGGTGATCTTACAATTTGGATATACTGGAGTGTATATCCATTTAATTTAAATTAATTGGGATAGATTAGTGAGTGACCATGTGCAAGCATAGAACCAATGGTTCTGATAGAATACATATGATCTAAGAAACATATAGTTTTACTATGGATGAGAGGTGATTTCTTTACGATTATAATGGAATTATGAATTGCATGATGTTAGGAGTGACATTGATGAGATTGGGTTAGGAGGAGCAGAACCCATGTGATTTATAGAATATGTTAATGTTTTTCTCAAGTAATTTTAAGAGAATCCATATGGAGGGATGAAAACTACAGACCCCGAGGGGGGTGACCCTCATTACATATTGAAAATTCCATGGATGCTGAGGATGATGTTCCTGTGACTTGGTAACTTGTGGTGTTTAATGTTTAATGTAGGTGATCAAGTATGATCAGGATGGTAACATCCAAACATTACCTATAGTAATAGATAGAGTGAGGATCATGTAGTAATGAATTTCATTGGAAGGGTCATGGATGTGATGATATTTTTCATTGGATGGTCATGTTGGAACTAGGATGATAATGAATAGGTGTGTCCAATTTGATGTCATTAACTAAATAATACTCGGTTTGAATTTTGTATACTCTTTTTGTTGGGGTATCTTCATTTTCATTAGGATCATGGGGAGTTTACATGATCTGAGTATGAGTTGGATTAGATATATTCTAGTGCTCTAGTGAAAGCATGAAAAACAATATGGATTATTGAGTATCCAACAATGGAATTACACTAAGATTGTTGTTTAGACTTTAGTGCGAGTTATTTAATGATGACATGATGGATATATGGATTAATGCATCGATATCAGGTGGTAGTCAAAGCATGTTAGCTAGTACAACAATGATTCTTTGAGAATTGTCGAGCAAAGGTAGACTAAATAGTGTTATCACATGTAATTGGATTTGGTGAGATGAAAAATGCACCATGATGGTTATTGGAACAATGGAACTGTGTTTCATTAGGTGATTCCAATAGTGTGAAGAACTATGGATTGAAATATTCCCTTATGAGATATATCTTATAATGGGGAGATCTATAGCCCTAAATATGAATTTATTGATTGAACTATGGTGTATCTGAACATAAAAGTGTCATTAAGAACTGTCTAGGTGTTTAGATGGTGGTGGTGAGCATGGATCATTTTTCAATGAATAATTTGTCATTTTTTTGGGTGTTACTGAGGAATCTATTTCAATGTTTTATAGTAGAATGTAGAAAATATAGCATGAATTTATTGATGAGATAGGTTGGTATTGATGATTGAATATCCAATGAGACTTCCTTGGTATAAGGAGTGTTATAATTGGGAGATTGTAGTACCACATATTTGGATGATTATGACATTCATAAGGAATTTGAATTTTTGAATTCAAGAGTAGTGTTCATTTTTAATTTAAACTTTTGGATCAAAAGTTTTAGTGTTATATCATCCCAAGTTTTTGTTTTTGGATATGGATTATTGTCTAATAGTTGACTCGGGTGATAATGTGAGTCTTAGTAACTTTGAGTTAAATTTTTTATGTTTTGGTGGTTTCATATCTAATTACACATTTTTGTGTGCATGGTTTTGAAGAAACTACAAAACACTCTAAGTTTGGGCTGCCATTAAGTTCAATATGTATAGTGAACAGTTGACCGACATGGTTAATACTTGGTTAACAGTTGACCATGTGAAGGTAAGAGGAAAATATGTAGCTTGGATAATATATGGGTGATAGTTCTTGATCATTACATGGTTGAAGATAAAATTTATGATACCTACAATTTTGGTTGTAGAGGGTTTTTCATAGTTGTCTTATTGTTTGAAAAACTATGTTGTCAAACTATGTGAGGGAGGTTTGGTTAGAAAATTACATCTACATAATTGGTCCACAATTTTGAAGACCATGGAACCAAACTGCATGTCCTATCAGAATTCATTAAAAAGTGGGAATTAAGGTTTATTCATAAGATTGTGTAACTCAAAGCGTCCCCCTTCTTCTACCTCAGGTGCAAGGGTTGATCCACTCACCTCCTGAATTCTTCATGAAACCAATGAGTTTATATGAAATCATAATCCTTCTAAGTAGAAATTATAAATGGGGTTTCTATTTGAGATATATTTGGTATGAAGCAAAAATAATATCTGATAATATCAAATAAAATATAAACTACTAAAACATTCTATCATGACACCGAAGAAAAAAATTATTCGATCTTTAAAGGATAGACTGAAAATCCTTTCTAATACACCACACGCATGAGAAAACACACCCTAAAAATCCAAAACATAAACATAGATAGATTTTTATTGTGATTATAGTGCTGAAGGACTCATAAAAAATCAATAATAGTATTTTTTTATGATCCTCTTTAAAATTCAAGAATATGAGAATGTCTTTGAAGAAAACTATCATAAATTGATTTGGTAACTCATAAAATATAGAGTTCATGAGTACCTTGAATTTAATAGGGATGATCATGAAATATAATTACATTACTATAAAATTAATGTTCCTATAATAATACTGAAAGGTATAATTAGGGATATCCTCATTCATTAACTTCATCTGATTATACCAAAACCCAAGTTATATCATTAAAAACCAACTAGCTTCATTTAGACGTAAAGTTAAGGGATCCTCTAAACTCAACTCTTTTCCATTTAGTTTCATGTTCCTTTTCATTCTACACATTTTAATTCATATCTTTATTAATTATGACATTAATATTCTCTATGTACATATTTTACATAACATTTCGTTGTTTGTGAAAGTATATTTTTATGTTCCCATTAATATATTATCTTTTAAGAGAGCCCAATTTTTAAGGTAAACTACATTTGTCTTAAAAAATATCAAGTATAACCCCCATAAAAAGTTTTAATTGTAAATTGTTTTCTAGAAATGTTATTTACTTCAGAAAATGTATAAGACCAATTCAGGTTTTAAATGAAAATATTTTCCCTTTTTATTTAAAAGGTCCTTTTCTCATTTCAATATATATATATAACAAAACTACTTTTTTATTTCACATTAATAATTGATTTATTACATACATTTAAACTTAATACAACCTAAATGATCGAGAATTATATTGTTTTTTGTAATTATGTACATTACATAAAAATTTCAAACATGAATAAACATCATCTTCATTGAAAGCTTTCTTAACATGCTTGGACTTAAAAATACATGGGATAACCTGGAGACATACATATGAAATGGGTGATGTATAAATATCATTAAGGTAATAAATATTGAATAAGATGAAGAAAATAATAAATTTTATGCAATAAGCATATCAATGGGGCATAAAAAGAGTATGAATTATAAACATGGACAATGAGACATGATAAAGCTAGATTATCATATTGAAAACATGGGAAATGTGGCACCATACACTACATTATAAACATATGTCAAAGATAAAATAAAAGTAATCATGATGATAAAAGTATAAAAAAGGAATTAGGTTCACTCCATGTCCCAACATGATGTCTCATGAGACTAAACATTACCAAATTCTATGGTGAAATATATAATTCTGGCACACCCATCGCTTTCATTTCATTATCATACTTAAGTGTTCCCCATATATCATAAAACATGGAATTGTTCATCATAATATTTTATTCCTAGACAAAGGAGTTTGGAATAAATACATGTAATTACCATGTCAAAGAGGAATAAGTTCATAAAACCGCCGCTAAAAAACCGCCGCTAAACGGCAAAAAAAAATTGTTTTTTTAAAATTGTTTTTTTATTTTTTTTTAAATTTTATTCAAGGATTAGCGGCGGTTTTTTAAAAAACCGCCGCGAAATAGCGGCGGTTTCGGTAAAACCGCCGTCAAATAAAATGAAAAAAATAAAAAAACGTGAGACACCCCGAAAACACTAAAACGATCATAACTTTTGATCCGGGCATCCGTTGAAGCGTCACGACCAGTCAAATCGAAGATCATGAAGTGATATAGAGGTACATATAATCACAACCTTGAGACGTTCTAAGGTGTGGACGATATTAGAGTTATAAAAAAGTTGAAAAAAGTTCTCCAACTTCAAATGGCCATAACTTTCGCTCCGGGTGTCCGTTTGGGCTCTACCACATATCAAATCGAAGCCAGCGAAGAGAGCTACGCACCGGTTTGACAGAAGCAAGCTTCTGTCAAGTTTTTACACCCCAAAAACCCCTCCGAAGGCCTCCAAAACCCCGTTTCTATCACCGGTGTCCCGTCGAACTTGTCTTCAAACGGACCTAACTTTCGATCCGCGTGTCAATTCGGCCTCCTCCACCTACCAGATCATAGCTCGTTCCATGAGCTTCAGGTTGACTGGTTGTGGCGCCCACATGCACTCATAGATCATATGTTATGGCCTTTTTAGTGGGTATCGGGTTTGTTATGTTTTTCAATGCCTCATTTCTAGCACCCGTTCCCCATCAGCTTTTTTTAAATGGTCGTAACTTCCGATCCGCCTGTCCATTCGGACTCTTTCACCTTTCAGGTTGAAGATCGTTTCGGGATCTTTGATTTGACAGGTCGCGGATCTAAAACGGACTCTCAGATCTTAAGTTATCTCCGTTAATGTGAGTCCAATGTTTTTGTCTCTTTATGACCGTTTTGACGAGTTTTAACGGTAGCTCCATTTATTACTGTTTATTTGGGTTTCCATGACTTGTTATCTTTATCAATGGTTTTTTGTGGGTTATTATGATGATTATGTTGAATTATTAAGGAGTTTTCCAGAGTTGTCACCAGTTTTCATGCGTTCTCATTCTTTCTAATACCTCATTCTTCATATGCTTCTCCATCCTTTTTCATGCATTTTCATGATTTTTCATCCCTTATAACGTCTTTTCATACTTTTTCATGTGTTTCCTTTATTATTTATTATTTATTATTTATAATATATTTTAATTTATTTATTATATATTATTTATAAATGGTTATTTATTATTTATTTTTTATTTTTTATTTTTTATTATTTATTATTTATATTTATTTATCAATTATATTTATTTATTTATTTATTTATTATTTATTATTTATATTTATTTATCATTTATATTTATTTATTATTTATTATTTATTATTTATTATTTATTATTTATTATTTATTATTTATATTTATTTATCATTTATATTTATTTATATTTATTATTTATTATTTATTATTTATATTTATTTATTATTTATTATTTATATTTATTTATTATTTATTATTTATATTTATTTATTATTTGTTATTTATATTTATTTCTTATTTCTTATTTCTTATTTCTTATTTATTATTTATTATTTATTATTTATTATTTATTATTTATTATTTATTATTTATTATTTATATTTATTTATCATTTATATTTATTTATTATTTATTATTTATTATTTATTATTTATATTTATTTATTATTTATTATTTATATTTATTTATTATTTATTATTTATATTTATCTATTATTTGTTACTTATATTTATTTATTATTTATTATTTATTATTTATTATTTATTATTTATATTTATTTATTATTTGTATTTATTTATTATTTCTTATTTATTATTTCAATTTATTTATTATTTATAATTATTTATTATTTATTATTTATTATTTATAATTATTTATTATTTATTATTTATTATTTATATTTATTTATTATTTATTATTTATTATTTATTATTTATTATTTGTTATTTATTATTTGTTATTTATTATTTATTATTTATTATTTATTATTTATTATTTATTATTTATTATTTATTAATTATTAATTATTAATTATTATTTATTATTTATTATTTATTATTTATTATTTATATTTATTTATTATTTATAATTTACAATTTATTATTTATTATTTATTATTTATTATTTATTATTTATCTTTATTTATTATTTATTATTTATTATTTATTATTTAGTATTTATTATTTATTATTTATTATTTATTATTTACTATTTATTATTTATTATTTATTATTTATTATTTATTATTTATTATTTATTATTTATTATTTATCTTTATTTATTATTTATGATTTATGATTTATTAATTTTTATTTATTATTTATATTTATTATTTGTTATTTATTATTTGTTATTTATTATTTATTATTTATTATTTATTATTTATAATTTCTTATATATTATTTATTATTTATTATTTATTATTTATTATTTATTATTTATTATTTATTATTTATTATTTATTTATTATTTATAATTTACAATTTATTATTTATTATTTATTATTTATTATTTAGTTTTTATTATTTATTATTTATTATTTATTATTTATTATTTATTATTTATTATTTATTATTTATTATTTATTATTTACTATTTACTATTTACTATTTATTATTTATTATTTATTATTTATTATTTATTATTTATTATTTATTATTTATTATTTATTATTTATCTTTATTTATTATTTATGATTTATGATTTATTAATTTTTATTTATTATTTATATTTATTTATTATTTATATTTATTTATTATTTATTATTTATTATTTATTATTTATTATTTATTATTTATTATTTATTGTTTATTATTTATTATTTATTGTTTATTATTTATTATTTATTCATTATTCTTTATTATTTATTATTTATTATTTATTAT
The DNA here is from genome assembly GCA_963277665.1 of Viscum album. NCBI lineage: Eukaryota > Viridiplantae > Streptophyta > Magnoliopsida > Santalales > Viscaceae > Viscum > Viscum album. The sequence goes on from CAUJRU010000359.1 coordinate 760,571, forward strand.
TTATCTTTATTTATTTTTTATTATTTATATTTATTTATTATTTATTATTTATTATTTATTATTTATATTTATTTATTATTTATTATTTATATTTATTTATTATTTATTGTTTATTATTTATTATTTATTATTTATTATTTATTATTTATATTTATTTATTATTTATATTTATTTCTTCTTTCTCATTTATTATTTCTATTTATTTATTATTTATAATTATTTATTATTTATTATTTATTATTTATTATTTGTCTTTATTTATTATTTATTATTTATTATTTATTATTTATTGTTTATTATTTATTATTTATTATTTATTATTTATTATTTATTATTTATTATTTATTATTTATTATTTATTATTTATTATTTATTATTAATCTTTATTTATTATTTATTATTTATTATTTATATTTATTTATTATTTATTATTTATATTTATTTATTATTTATTATTTATTATTTATTATTTATTATTTATTATTTATCTTTATTGTTTATTATTTATTATTTATTATTTATTATTTATTATTTATTCTTTATTATTTATTATTTATTATTTATTATTTATTATTTATCTTTATTTATCTTTATTTATTATTTATTATTTATTATTTATTATTTATTATTTATTATTTACTATTTACTATTTATTATTTATTATTTATTATTTATTATTTATTATTTATTATTTATTATTTATTATTTATTATTTATTATTTATCTTTATTTATTATTTATTATTTATTATTTATTATTTATTAATTTTTATTTATTATTTATTATTTAAAATTTATTATGTATTATTTATTATTTATTATTTATTATTTATTATTTATTATTTATTATTTATTATTTATTATTTATTATTTATTATTTATTATTATCGATTTTATATCTATTATTTATGTATTATTTGTTTTTTCAATTAATATATATAAGTATATTAATTTCTGTTTATTAACCACATGGCGAGCTTGCTGGAGTGGTAAAGTCTTTGGAAAATATGCAAGAGGTTAGGGGTTCAAATCTCACCAGACGCAGGATTTATTTATATTGCATGGGCATGCATGTGCATGGGCATGGGCATGCATGTGCATGGGCATGGGAGATGCATGCATGGATAAATAAATAAATAAATAAATAAATAAATAAAATAAATAAATAAATAAAATAAATAAATAAATAAATAAAATAAATAAATAAAATAAATAAAATAAATAAAATAAATAAATAAAATAAATAAATAAATACGAAATAAAATAAATAAATAAATAAATAAATACGAAATAAAATAAATAAAATAAATAAAATAAATAAAATAAATAAAATAAATAAAATAAATAAAATAAATACGAAATAAATACGAAATAAATACGAAATAAAATAAATAAATAAATAAATAAATAAATACGAAATAAAATAAATAAATAAATAAATAAAAAAATACGAAATAAAATAAATAAATAAATAAATAAAAAAAATTAAAAAAAACCCCGCTGAATCATTTAGCGGCGGTTTAAACCGCCGCTAAAAAACCGCCGCGAAACGTTCCGACGGTTTTGAAAACCGCCGCGAATAGTTTCCCGACGCCCGACTTGGCGGCGGTTTAAACCGCCGCTAAATGCCTTTTTTCCTGTAGTGAAAATCGTGGTGAAATTTTGGCAGCATAATAACATCACTTAAAAATTCATAAAGTGAGTCGATGGTAGTGAAATAGGCATATAATAATTTTGTAAAAAAATGGGAATTAATAGGTACATGTAAAGTAATATCAAAACATTATGAATTTGTTATATAAAGCATTATATAAAAAGAAACTTGAATAAAGAATAGAAGGTGAGGATCCCTTACTCGAGTGTGTGACACTAAATGCCTGGGAGGAGCTTCTTGAGAGATTTGGGGAACCTTAAGATGACTATAGAGAGGTGAGGGATGAGTAAGGATTTGATATAAGGATTTTTAGTGATGAAAATGGGTGCTTGGGTTGGTTTATTTAGAATGTGAGTGGGGATTTCTTTTCTATTTCTCAAACTTAGGTTTGGACTCTATAAAATAAAATAAACAAAAAACAGAAACCTTAAAATGGGTTTTCCCATGTTTTCTAAAAAATCGGAGTGGGTTTAATTATTTTATAAATCCAAGGTATTAAATTAATAAAATAATAAACTTTATTATGTGTAAGTGAGTTATACTCATAACGAAATGATTTTAAATCATTAAAATATATTAATGGTTTTGAAGGATTCATAAAGGATTTATAAAATAAATTAAATAAACATAGAATAACCTTAAGGTAGAAAATATATATGATCATTTATACCATTTATAGTTTTTATTACATCACTTTTTGGTCATTATGATATCATAATACACATCGTATATTTATACTGTATTTAATTTTTTTCTCAAAAATTATACTATCTCAGAGAATTATGAAAAATTAACCATTGAATAATTTAAAAATAATGATTCATAAAATAATATTCATTTTATATAAATAATTTTATAAAAATGGGGATTTATACTTTTAAAATAAAATTGACATTTATTGAGAAATACTGGGTTTTTTTTTACAATAATAGTTTTTGAACCCCAATAAAAATTACAATTGACTTCATTAAAATTATATGATCAATTAAATTTAATAAAAATTATTTAATAATAATATGTTATTAAAATATTATTTTTTTCCAAAATAAATTTTTTAATTGAATTTTAATATTATCCAAAAATACACTTCGGTTTTTATTGTTTAAAAATAAAAATAATTTATAAAGTAATGATAAGAAGAAAATATGAAAATTAATGTATTGAGAATAAAATAAACATATTTATATTTTTATGGTCTTGATACATATTCCTCTAAAACACCATAAAAATCCCTGCAGATAAGGTGTGCAACTTAGATAATTTCATTGGGTTGTTCAGTGAACATAGTCTGGGCTGTGATTTCAATGAGTATAAAAGATTCTTATAAATAGTTTCTCTCGTGATTAAATGGTTGGATATTATATTGAGATTTGTGAATGGAAAATCCCAGTGATTCTATCTCCCTCAGAAGCTTCGATAAATGGGCTCCATAGGGTACAATCCCATTGGTTTTGGTCATCACATCCTTTGTTTGTGTCGACTGGATTTGATAAAACTATATATTTATAATTATCATATGATCATTATTAAAATAATAGATTATAAATGGTAAATATGCTTAACAATATTTTTAATCTGATAGTAAATAATATAACTAATGATGTTCTCATGTTTTTTATAAACATAATACATAATGTGACATTTAATTAAAATAAAAGGAGAAAATTTATTAGGTTTTAATGTGGTTTTTTCTCAGATGTACCTATAGGCCAAAGAATAGAGTGGAGGTATGTTATTGGAATGTTTTTACCCCTTCCCCTTTGAAGCATATTTGGGAGGATTGACCAAGAGATTAGTTTTTCTAGTGGTTTACCCATTTTGTAAATGGTGTTGATATTCTTGGTGAATGTTATTTATGTTCTGATAGAGTTATGAACTTCAGAGGCCACTCCATTATGACACTTTCTTTAAGAATGATTGTGATACATAATTATAATCAATATCAGTGGGAAATTCATTTTATTTCCACAATGATGTTTTATGATGTGTTTCACCAGTTTTGGTGGCCAGGTACGAGGTGCGATATAGCTAATTTTGTATATCGATAAAATATATGTTAGTAGGTCAAATATGAGCACTATAATAAATTAGGATTAATAAAACCTATTATTATTCCTATATGAAAGTGGGATGAGTTATCCATTTATTTCATCATCAGGTTACCCCATACGCCCTTTGGTAGGAATGAAATTTGGGTGGTGATCAATCAGTTGACCAAATATGTCCATTTTAACAAGATCCAATGTACAACTAATGTTGACTAAATTTTTAGGTCATATGTTCATATAATCAAAAGGTTTTATGGTGTACTATCTTCTAGTATATCTAATAGTGACACAATTTTTTGTTTATAGTTCTGGGAATGCCTTTAAAAGGGAATAGTAGAACATGTTAGGAATAACATAACATACCGTAGTCAAATGGATGACCAAATAGAACATGTTAACTAGATCATGTAAGGCATGATCTGTGCCTGTGTGTTAGATTTTGATGGCTCAGGTGATAACCGTATTAGGTTGGTGGAGTTTTATTATAACTAAATTTACTAATCATCTATTAGTATAACTCTTTTGGATGAAATTTGTGGTAAGATATGTTGATCAATTCAATGTTAGGTGGATGTGGGTGAGACTTCCTTAGTTGGACTGAGCATCATGCTGGAAACGACCTGTAACATTTATATTATTAGGCCACTTTTGATGATATCTCAATGTAGTTATAAGGCCTTTTCTGTTCATCAAAAATGATATTATTTATTCTCAAATGGTGACCATTTTTTTCTAATGGAGACACCTTGTTTAATTCAACATCATATTAGGAAATATAATAGGATTATACAAAGGTATGCCAGAACATTCATGATTACCTAAAGTATCAAAAAGTGGAATATATCTTCCCATTTAATTCATAGTCATTTTCAATTCATGAGATTTTCCACAACTTTTAGTTGAGAAATTATAGTTTGGACTCTTCTCATTTGATGAGTTTGTAAGAGCTTGAACTGGAACCATATCAGTCAGTGATTGAGAAACTACAGTGGATAGTGGATTCCCATCTGAAAGTTCATTGTGGAATATCCAGAATGTTAGTTTGGTTATTGTAAAACTATCGGAATTATGATCATGAAACATGGGAACAAAAGTCTTGGGTAGAGGATAAATATCCTCAATTATTCTTTGATCAAACTATGTATTAACTTTCTATGTGAAACCGTTTTATGATGGGGAGAATTGTCACACCAACAAAGTTATTTTTAGGAATTTTTAATTTATTTTTCTTCTAAATATTATTTTATATACTTACCAAGTTTATATGAAGAGAATTGGGATTTTTTGGGGATACATATGGTGGCACGTGGTTGGTTCAACATTAGTGGAAAATGTGTGTCAACCTTTAAATAACGTGAAAGGATAAGCAATAGAACCTTAGTGGATGAGAAGTTAGGTGCATGGTTTTTATAACCATGCATCATATATTGAATAACCTCCCCATTTTGGGATATAAGAACCCACATTATTGGTGCATGGTATGAAATACATGTGATTTACATGTTTTAAAAATTGAATTTCAAAATTTTTCCCTCTTTAATTTAAACCCTGATTCACCCAAAATTTCATAACTTGTGTTTTCCCTAGCACTATGCATTCTAACCCTCCTTCAATACTCTATATTGACATTGTTTCTTGGAATATTGGGGCTTGGTTTCTCCATGTATCTTTATGTGAGTAACTCTCCTTCTTCCTCCATGGGGTTTCCCCCATTATTTTTTGGTTTTCCTCTTCTCTGGTGGTTTTGGTGACCTGAAATGGAATGAATCTAATTTTCATGGTTGGGGTTTGGATGTTTGTGGTGTTTTATTTATTTTTCTAGATCTCTTCTTGTCCTAGATTGGGAGTTTCAACCAGTTGATAGATATTTCAAAGAGAAAGTTCCATGTATCTATGTTGTTCTATTATTAGAGGATATAAATGTGCTTTCTAGTATTTATAAATGTGTTATAAAATGATTTCTTTTTGAAAATGTGTTATTTTAATAGTTTTGGTGTGCATAATGAATTAAAAATGATTTATCCCCTACTAAAATGTTGTTAAATGGTATGCTTTTATTGTGACAAGTTTATTTAGGATTAAAAAGGGATTAACATTGTTTGAAAATGGAATAAAGCTATTGGGAAACTTGGGTACCTAGTTAGGCCGCCTATGATTAGTATATAGGCGAGTCAACATTGCCTTGACCCAATTTCAGTAGTAAGATTATGAGGAAACATTAACTAAATAATTTGGAATAGACTACCGTTGGCCCTCATGTTCTCCCCCTAATGGATCATGCATAATAATGGAATCATTATCCATTGATCCTTGAAAAATGATGTACCCAAATCCCCACATACCCATTTACATAAAGGCTTCCCATGCTACTTTTATTATATTTCCATCCTCCTCTAGATTTCATATATTATTAAATTTTATTTCATATATAATGTATTTTTTCAATGAAAATTGTTTACATTCTATTAAAATCGAAGATTTTATTTATATTATAATAGATATTCATGGAAAACATAGTGGTATGATACTGGTAAATTTAGCTCACACTCATCATATATCCAATGGGTATATATTGACCTCATTTTATATAGTTTAGGTAAAGACAAGGCATATTTGGTTGGTTATGGATACTATTTCTAGTTATTTCTTTTTGGGGTACATGTGATAAGGGTGTCATGGTAGAATATAGTTCTCATTTCATGGGGTGGCTGTAGTATCTTTTGTTATTTCGACCCATTTTTTCACTTTTTGGTTTTTGTTTTTAATTTAAAAATAAAATGAACCTGTAAATGATTTTGTTATATAGCATATTGTGTGTTGATTCTTGTGATAAATAATATAAATTTGGAATTTATTTTTATGATAATGTTCAACATTTTTTAGATGAGAAAAAAAATCCCAAATATGTTTTTCAATTCCCAGGAACTGGTTGCCATCCCATGGGGATTAATAATTCCCTTCGAGCCATACCACAGGCCGGTACGAGTGTTGGGTTGGATGGAAGCTCAAACTGATTCATGACATTTTTACTGTACGTCAAAGATCATATAAATTCATTTTAAATAAATTTTAATTTCTTCACCACTGTTTAAAATGTGGTTTCATATCATTTTCCATACGTGTTAATTTTGAATTTTTAAAAAAAATGTGAAAGTATTTTTATTTATTTTAACATACATTTCATGAATATATTTTCCTACCATAATGAATACACTTTTCTTTAAAACTTCCTCTAAAATTATCAATTCATATTTTCCATTATTTTTCCTAACTGTGTTTATAATTTTTTATATTCCAAATAATCTATTTTAAATGAAAAAAATATTATCCTCAGGAAATATTCTAGTGATATTTTAAAGGTATTTTTAACTATAAAATTATCCAAGGATGTTCCTTATGATTTACTATGGATATGATCCAGTGTTATAATATTTATTATTTATATGGATACATTATTGTTGTTATGAAATTTTGTTGAAACCTATATCATTTATAGGGTTATGACATGATGGATGTTATAATGTGTTATAGAACACATATGTTTGGTTTTCATTATGTGATAGGTGGTTACATTATAATTCAATGATAAGTGGTTATGTTATAACCCATGTTCGGGAGGGGTTTATTATATCCCTCTAATGAATTTGGTAAAAGTGGATATCAGATAAGATATTAAGGACTGGAATGGGGATTGAAACCACTTCAGTAAGGGAATTTTTCTAATAATATTGTCTTGTATGTGAGCCTTGACTAAGGAAATAATGAAATGAGGTGTGAACCTAATGCATTTAGATGGTCATGAAAGTGATCCTTCATTAAAGAAATGATTTTATATGCTTATCTGATCAGGAAAAACATTTTTATTACACTCTAAATATGTTTTGATAGCTTATGATTGACTATTAATGATTTTATAAACTTGTGATTTATGTTTTTAGATTGATAAAACATCAAGACAAGTTTCATATTTATGATACATTAATTGAAAACTATGATTTTATAATGTTTATATCATGTACTCATACCCATATTATTATATTTTTTCACTTATTATTATCTCTAGTATTTAACCTTACTGATCATTTGAGCCCATCCATTATTATGTTTCCCATCCCTAGGTTATACATAAATTATTTAGGTATATTATATATAATAAGGGTTCTAGTTTTAAAGAAATAAATTGGAAATGATGTACATATTACAAGCACTAGTTTTTTATGTATCCATGTTTCCAATGAAACAAAACCTATATGGTTCTCAGGAATTTATTATTTTGAAACAAATTTAATATTTATCTAAAAGTATGTAATATTTATTTATTAATTTTATGGGTTTCTATAAGGCCATCGTTGACTTTAAACCCAAATTACATAGACAATAAAAACCTAGTCGATAATGGTGACTATCACCGAGATGAAAATGGAGTATCCACCAAAAACCATGTAATGAATCCTCAAAAAAATTAGTGTCATGATTTATAACCATTTAGAGAAGAAACATTGAGATATACAAAAGGAAAGTGGAAGAATAGACTCACTATATATACCAAGTGATGGTGTGAGGGTGGTGACCCGTAATCCATCGTCTCATGAGAGTAAAAAATCTCACCACTATAAAACCAACCTTTTATTTTTTAGAGACTCTCGAGTAATTCATAATTTACTAGAATGTGGTTCATTTATTTATGTTATAATAATATATATGAAAAATATTACTCGAACCAATGTATAGTGAAAAAAAGATTCATTTAATCAACTATTTGACATAAATAATTTTCATGGGATAGTGTATCCCCACCAAAATCCATAATACTTGTCGGTAAATACTCATGAGTGATATATATTATAATATATTCTTAACACCTATTATTTAGAATCATAATTATATTGTTTTTTTGTCTTTATTGATGAAAAATTTATAATATTAGTTAATATAAATTAAATATTACATCTTACCACACACATAATATATTATATGAACTATAGAGACTCCAACCTCTAATACATATTATTACAATATTTCTAACATAAATATCAGATATAAAAATCCAATGATCAAGAGGCCTTGTTTTTTTGGGAGACTAGGATAAAAAAATATAAAAATGAATCTAATATTTTTTTATTTTAAACTCATAAATGTGATCCTAGATCCCATTGAATTTATTAAACTAGATATATTAACATGGGGAATACATAAATTAAATGGGAGAGATATAAATCCTAGTAAGGGAATACAAATGATAATGAAACATAATATATGGGTATAATTGAATACCATGATATCAAAATGAACATGGCTCATGAATAATAATATATGTGAAATAAATAATGAATATTTCATTATAATATCATGGAAATATAGGAATTTGAAAATAACATTAAACATGAAATAATCATAAGATAAATATCACTATAATGAAAACATAACATGGTAGAAAGAGTTCACATATAGATTAGGTTTACTCCCAAATTCCTTACATATCATCTCACAAGATATAAAAAATTAGCAAATTAATTTTATCAAAATATGGGAGAACCCATCCTAAAATGCACATTTATATGTGTACCATTTATGAAAATCACTCATAAGATGTAGGCATAAGGAATAACACATAAAAAAGGAAATAGGTTACATAATATTATCTTTGTGTATAGAAAAATGGAATATGTAAAATTTTCCCATGAAATAATTGATTGAATCATTTTTTATTTCTATTAGACAGTAGAGAATTATAGGTCTTGAAAATAATGTTCATGTTTTTGAAGATAAAAAAACAATTTAGAAGTCGGTTTTATAGATGAAATTTTTTAAGAGGGTTTTATGAAAAAAGGTAAAGAGTATTTATAGAGTGTAAGAGAATATTAATTTTCATAAAACCAAATATGTGTCAAATTGTGTTTCCATATAATTTTTTTTGGAAACCCTGTATGTTTATTAAAATATCTCTGAGTGGTACTTGAAAGGAGGTATGAAAATTGAGATGTTTCCTTTAATCATCTCTACATAATGAAGAAATTGAGAAGTGACCCATTAAAAAATGTTTATCTACATCACAAAAAGGTTAATTAAACATGATATATATGTGTGACAAATATATAAAGAATATATAAGAAATAAATAAGATTAATATAGAGATAAAGTGAGGTGAATAGAGAGAAAGTACAACCCAATGAAAATAGGGTTATTTAGAGAGATCCCTTACCTCATGTCTGAATTTGTTATACACTTTCAATTAACATCCAAAATATTAAAAATGTATTTATTAAATAAAATATTGTGAACATTATAAAGATTTATTTTATTTATTATAATTATTCTATTTTAGTTTAGAGTAATTTAATTGAGATATGATTTCGGTTTCTAATATCCCATGGCCATTCATATCATGCATCCTAAGTCACAGTAGTTCTGGATGATTATGTGGGTTCTCCATAACTACAGAATTATAAATTTAGGGAGTTAATGTGCTTAAAAAATAATTTTTTTTCTTAGTATCCAATGTTATTAAAAAATAGTCTTGATTATTATAGTATAATATTTATATGCTTAGTTTATTTATGTGGGTTTTCATCCATGATGAACTCATTGCGTTTATTTTAATATTAATGATATATAATAATTATATAATATGTAAAAAAAAATATAATATACATATTTAGTTAATTTTTAACCATTATTATTTTATTTTTACTATCCATGACCGTAGTGAAAGAAAATGGATCACAACATCCATTGAGGGGGGGAATTGATCATAATATGGTTTTTCATTATTTTAAAATAAATGAAGAGGTGATGATAGATTAGTGATATTACATATAAAAAAATTAATTATATTTAAAATGAAGATGATATCATGCAATCATGGAATACATAGATATGAGAAGGTATAATATAAAATATTCAAAAGATAGTTTGGTTATGAATATTTCCTTTTTGGATGTTCTCTCTTAAACTTCCCTGAATGTTAGAATGGTCTTATAATACTAATATGTATTTTTGGGATACAAGGGGGGGATGGGGATGCAATTTGGAAAATAATTGGTAATATAAGGATGAAATAATATATGAGGAGAAGGGGAGGTGAATAGTGGTATTTATAAGGGGAGGAGAGGGGTGTTTTTTAATATAATTTTCATCAGTTTATTTTATTTGGATAAAGAACACTAATATTGATTAATATTGTGAATATATATAGTTATTTATGTATTTGATTTTAAAATAATGTAAACATAAATCATCCACAATAATGCACTAATTTTTTATGAAATAATTTTTTTAATCAAATTTAATTTATTTGATAGCTTACGTTACATGCAACATATAGATTAAATGAACTGTGATATGCTATTAAAATATTATTAATTAATGTGATATATTTATTATATATATTTTATTGGTTAGTATAAATAAGTTTTTTTAATTATTAAAAATTCATGGTTTATATATTTATTAGATTAATTCATTTAAAATGAAAATAATAATCATTTGAAAGTAAAATAAAAGTTTTTTTGAAAAATACTATTTTTATGAAAGAAGTGTGTTTTTAACTTAATATATTAAATAATTAAATATTATTAAGTGATTTTTATGAAATTTATATATTATATATATTCATTAATTATGTTTATAATTCATCTATTATTTTTTTCTAGGCATGTGAAAAGAATAAATCAGGTTTCAGGCTAATAAAATAATTTTTTTACTAAAAAGTTATTTCATTTTATTTTTTATTATTATTATAATATTAATTATTTCTAATTTTAGAAAATTTATTTGAAAAAATTGAACATAATTATTCTGTATAAACATTTGAAAATTATATTTCTTCCATTTTTTGATAAATTTTTGAGGTTATTAATTATTTGATGAATAGAGAAAAATATAGATTTTAATTGAAATTTCCTTTTTCTTTAAAGAATATAAAAATTAATTTTTTTTAAATATTGTGTAAAAATACAATTTAGTTCAACTATATAATTAGAAAATAAATTTATCTCATTATAATCAAATTTATGTTTAATTTTTATATAAAAAAGATTTATACTTATGATATAATTTTCCTTGGAAAACCACATTTTCTTCATAATCATGGGATCAATTTTATATTACATTTCACCACCACTATGAATTTACTTTTATAAAATGTATTAAATATTTTGATGAATCATAATTAAAACTTCATAATACGTTCAACTTAACTTTTGTTCATAATGAATAGAAAAAGATTAATAATCTATTACCATGGTTAAGGTTAAAACTAGTTTACTAGGGGTTAAAAACATACTAGGGTTAAAATTATACAAAAACAACTTTAATTAATATGTTATTGAAATATTTCATCCTTAATACATAAATTTTTTTATAATGATCCATTTTGGGGACATTTTTCCATGAATGTGACTTGACATTATTATAAAACATTGAAAAATTACACGTGTGCCACTCACCTCAACTATAAAAGGAAACTCACTATCTTATACAATTATAACATAAAGAGCATTTTATATTGGAAAATATGTGAAAAAATAAATTATTTAAATCCCTTAACATGATCTATAAAACCCATTTTCCATAAAACCGTCCTAAGAATGCTTTGGTATAAACCTAATGAGGTTATTTGAGGAAGATGTATAGTTTCTAACAATACCATTTAAAATTATTTATTATTTAATATCCTTCAAATATTCTTAAACTATGATGAAATAAAAAAAGTATTTTAAAAATAATTATGTGATATTATGTTAATTTCATACCCTCTCTCCATATCCACTTCCATAAAATGGGATATGAAATCATATACTATGTGTATGGTGGACTACCTCCTCACGATCCAATTTGATTTATTTTCATTCATAGCCTCTCACAGATATATATAATGAAGGATTTAATATATATATATATTATATTTATTAAATAATTATAATTTATAATTATAATATTAAATATACCTTTTATCCCTCTAATTAGTTGGAAAATTATAATGTCTTGTATACATACATGTGGACTACCACCTCAAAGAAGCAATGTAATTCATTTTTTGTTTCCATTTTAAATTGATGTTAGAATTAATGGATTTTATGAATAAATATTAAATGTATGAATTATAATGTTTTTTATGGAAAATTACGATTTACCATTCTTTTATTCTAGTTGTTGAGAAATGAAAACAATTTTCATTCGTACGTACAACCTACCGCTTCCATGAATAGTATAATTCATTATTCTATCTCTAATTTTTTTGGATAAAATAAAAATGATTATAATTAATATATATGATGATTATATCATGACTAAAATTATGGAAATCGTGGGACCGTAATCCACATATAAGGACAACAACTACTAATCCAAAAGATACTTGAAAAATTAATTAGTTATTACCCAAAACAATGATTTAAATATTGAATTGTTACTAAATGGGTGATAAAAGGCTAAAAGTAAATATTATATGGTATGATTTATATTATTATTGTTTTTTAATATACTTATAATAAATCCATAATTAATATGAAAATGTTTATAACACATATGAAAAATTCTGGACTTGGGGTAAGGGATTTTTTACTCACATTTATTTCAGTGAGACACATATTAACCACTTGTTTGAATTATGTGGGGTATGTAATACTCCTAAATTGATTTTATTATGATTATTATAAAAACCATGGGCAATTAATTATGAATATATTTCTATTTTATTCATTGATAATATTATTAACAAAATACCAATGTATTAAGGGTTTTATGATACAGTCTCATTATTTATTGGGATTGTTTATGATTATGCTTCTGAAGGTAAAATTTCATGATATAACAATCATGAATCCCATGAAATTTAGTTTCCTTTATTTATTTCAAGAAATTAAATGTTTCCCTTCTATTTTCACTCATTCTGTACTCAAGATATGAAAACAAATTTTTCAAGGAAAACCAAATTAATAAATCAATTTGTTCAAAAATCATTTCCATTCCATGTTTATGTTTTATAAAATGTTTTGAAAAAGGTTTTCAATATTATAAAATGACTATTTAATGTAATTTTTACCTATGTTTGAGTTTTTATTAAATGGTTTAAAATAAATGTAATTATCATTTTCTTCATGAGGTACTTTTTAAATATTCCTATAAATGTGGATGGAATATTTATTTTAAAAGATATGACATGAACATAATTTACCATATTCATGAACACATAGTAATTTGAATACTCCTTTACAAGTTTAAAAGGTTATTTAAAAAATAAATTATATTTGTTTTTTATTTTAAAAAATTGTTTTCAAAGTTGAAATGATAATTTCCTCATGAAATTCACCGAGTGACTGTTTAAAAGAATTTTACTTTTAAGATGACATCCATTGATGTTTTATAACAATTAATAGGAAAATGATCTAATGATATGATTATTATTCTCCTTATGGGTGGTATACTATTATGATGAAAATTCATTCATGAAAACCTTTCCTTTTTCATGGGTTATGCTATGAGTAATTAATGAAATAATTTTATACCCATTTCTCTTCCATGAGTTTTATCTCGATGAAATGTTTATAAAACAAATTTAATTTCATTTTTATGATATAATGAATGTTTTTATCATCTTATAGAACACATCTGTATGAATTTAATTATGTGATGGGTGGGGTAGAATCATATATTCCTCCATTGCATAGGGTAAATATAGATATATCATGAGATAAATATGACTAGAATGGGGAGTATACCCAGTTCTGTAAAGGACTTATTTTTCTTTGATAGTCTTCAGAGGGAACCATGAATACTAGATGTTTTGGTGAGTGAACACTTTCCACTATTATAGTTTTAGAAATGTTCTTTCACTATTGAGGAAATGATTTTCAATGCTTTATTTTATACCATAATTATATATCTTATGCAAATGTTATACTCTAAAGGATTATATTCTTTTATTACTTTTTGATTCATATATTATGAACTACCAAGATTTTTTTCCATGATTAAAAATTAATATATTTGATATACAAGGTGTACTTTTAAAATTTAATCCTCATATTTTCAAACCCTAATGCTCATGTTTTATTTATGTGATCAATGATATCTCCCATTTTTACTCTTATAGAGCATCCGAGCTTACCCTTTATTGTGTTTGATTTACCAAGGATATTATTAAATGTATTAATTAATATATTTCTATGAAGGGTTCTAGTAATTAAGAACTAAGTGGAAGACCATGTAGATGTCTTATGAAACCATTTTCTATATATCAAAGATTCCAAAGATACATGATCAATACGATTATAGTATGGATTATTATGTTATGTAAATGATATTAATATAACAAGATGTATCATATATGTATGAAAATTATGGTTCTCTATATCCATGAGTTATTTTTTCATGTATTTAAATTATAATGAAAATTATCATATTTTGATATATTCATCTATTCACTAAAAAGTAAACTATTTATGACAAATACAAAAAATTTACCCAATTTTTTTTCAATTTTGTGATTCGAAAAAATAAATATATGATATGAAATTAATTTTATTCATATAAAAAAATACATATTAAATAAAATATTTATTTATCTAAAAAAATTTATTATTAATATTATTGTGATTTTTTGACCCATTTAAAATAAATTATTTCCTTATAAAGTTACAATATCATTATAACGAAACATAATATTTTTTTATAACTTTTTTACAAAAATATATTTTATTTTAAATAATTATATTAATCATAAAATTATAAGTAAAACATTATTGTTATAATAAAAATAAAAACACTAATTTTATAAATTTTAAATGATTTTTATTTGTCTCAAAATATACCTTTTATATACTTTCATTTTATATGGTAAAAAATATTTTTTTACATTTACATAGGTGAGCATAATATTCTAAATGTTAGGTTACTAGCCATAATGTTCAGTTTAATATTCTAATAGTTAGATTGTTATTACAACGGTTAGTTTTTTAATAGTAATATTTGTTCCCTACCTTATATAAATACCTAATATCTCGTTCATTATATATCCAATTTTATTTTCTCTAAATTATTTTTTAATTTTCATTTTAAAATTCAATATTTCAATATTAATATACTTTTTTATTTTATTTGTTTTATTCGTGATTGCAATAATTTTTAGGGATCAAGAAAGATCCATATTTTTATATTATAGTTGACTTATTTTTTCTATTATAACACATTCAATTTTTATGGATATATTTATTCTCAAAATGTAATATTAAAATTAACATAATAAAATTTAGTTGGTTCTATTATGTGATAAATGTGTAATATATAATACAAAATTAATGAATTGGAGATATTTATATTATTAAAATGAAAATTTCATTCATAAAATTTTGGGCCATTACATTTACACCTAAGGAAATTCCATCCATGAAATTTCATTTCACCGATCATGATGAAAACATATAATGGTACTTCTATTTAATTACTTCTTTCAGTTCCCATGTCACATCCTCAATGTTATGGTTTCACTATAGTACTTTGAAAAGGTGAGTTTACCAATTGTGTATAACATTGTCTCTATTGACCAAGAACTTCACCGACTACTTCTCATAAGATAGATCATGCTATAACTATACCATCATCTGATTAAATACATGTGAGGGATAAAATATTGAATTTCTAAATAAGGATATATAGAATACATCATATACAAGATATAGGTTTTTGTTGGAGTGATTGTTGATAATACACATATTCATTATGATCAAGAATATCAAAGGGGTCGATGTATCTGGGACTTATATTCCATTCCTCCAAAATATCATAACTCTATTCTATGAAGATAAGTGTATGAACACATTATCTCTATTTAAAATATCTTGGAATCTGTGATATTTATCAACACGGATATTTTATTAAATCTAAGGTTTCTTAAATTTTCATTGAATGGTTCAGAATTTTTATACCATTTCTGGTCTTATAATTTAGAATTCAAAGACTTCATCCCAACACATAGTTGTTCTAAATTAATTAACATATAGGGATTCATATATAGAAATTTTGAAGCATGATTTTAATCTATTATTAAATAAGAACTTAAAAAGGGGAATATTTTGATCTAATCCTTCTTTGATGTCTAGTGAGTATTCTCTCAATTCTCTAGCTTTTCTACTCAGATTGGAAATTATTTTTTGGTTCATAGGCCCATAATAAAGTTTATATTGGTGTTTTAGGAATATAATTTACATTTTTATGAATACAGATGTTAATATCTGATCTCTAAATGATATAATTTATGGCAGGTGTTCCATGAAACTTCACTGATTCCCTAATGTATATCCTTACAAGTTGATCGAGTGATAATTCCTCTCAAATTTCAATGAACAAAGTTTTATTTGTAAGATGATATACTAGAATAAAAACGTAAATATTTCCTTTGTTTGTTTTTGAAAGTCCCATGGCTAGGTCCATGGTGATGTTTTCCCATTTATATGTCAATATGGGTAAGGGATTAATCTTTCTATTGAAATTTTACTTCCTTGACTTCAGATGGCACCACACCAGGTGTATTGACATATATTCTACAATATCATTATTCACATTTTATATCCAATAATTCTCATAGATATATCAATACATCATCATGTTTCCTTGGTGGATAGATAATTTTGAGATATATGTATAATTATATATCTCATTATTTATCTTTGGATTTGATAGTACACATAGTCATAAACTAGATCTTATAAATCCTTTATAAATTTTGAATCCAGAGGATGTAAATTCCTTATTGATACCAAATTCATCTATATTTATTCATCATCTATTTTTTCATCATTTTCATTATCCATAATGGATATTTTGGCATTAATTTGATCTAGGTGTGATATTGTTCCTTTATTTATGAATTTTATGACCGTTGTTTTAATGTTTTAGAGGATCAGATCCTTCACAATTATTGCCATAGGTAATGTTATTTAATCCTTTCAACTTAGAGAATTTGAAACATTATTCACCTTCCCAAGATAGTGATGGACTAGGAAGTAATAGTAATTGTTCAACACTAAGCATATTAATTGGAAAATATTATGTTCCTTATATCTAAATCATTATTTAAATCTCTTCTGATCAATATATATTTCACACTTCTCTAGATAGAGTTAATACTTCAAAATATTTTATATAAAGATCACTCGAGCTAACTCCAGATCATGTGTTTGCTTTTTTGGATCATTAAAATTCAAATAACATAATGAATATGCTATCAATTTTTCATTTTGAATCAGTACCCAACCCACACATTTCTTTTAAGCATTATTTTATAAAATGGAATGTTACCCACTTTTGGGTTGTGCAAGTGCTGGTGCAATGATAATATTCCTTTTAAAATCCTTAAAGCTCCTTTAACAATCATTAGTCTTTAGAATTTTTACTCCCTTCATAATTATCTTGGTCAGAAGTTTCTAGAATCATGATTATGTTCTTAGATATCCTTCATAATACCCAGTTAATGCATTGAAATTATAAATCTCCACTATAGATGTCGGTTCGGGCCACTCCGCAATTTCCATTGTCATAGAAGTGTAAAATAATATCCATTTTCAGGTGATAACATTCCCCAAGAATGACATTTTTACCATCTAAAACTATAATTTACTATATAATATAGACAATATCACATTTCATGATGTATTTATCACATTATACAAATAATTCTGATGTTCCTCCGTAATTTTATATAATATCAAAATATAATCATTAATGTCTCCCAAAAAATATTCTTGGTAATATATAAATACTCTATTAATAATTTCCATGAATATTTATAGATTATTATTTATTTTGGTGGGAATCAATATGAACTCATAACATCCATACATTGGTTTAAATACTATCTTTGGAATAACTACCTTCATAACCATTAATTGAGAGATATCTCTACTGAAGTACCACCATAGAAAAATACAGGGCCCCACATAGTTGATTGAATAAGTAATCTATCTATTTCATGATATACTTGTTCCTTATCATGGTTTTTTTGAGTTCAAGATAATAAGTTTTTATTCAAATTAACCCATACTTTTTATTTTAAAAGAATACCAACATACCCAATTATAAAGCACTTGGGAATATGAAAGACCTTTCAAGATTCCATTGCAACTTGTTTTTCAATTATTATAACTAATTGGTGGCCATTTTGTAAAGAGTATTAGATGTGGGAGGACATCAAAGTGTTAATTAAATTTAGAACTGAACCTCTTGGTAAGTAGTAATACCATGAAATTATTCCGGGAATATATCAGTAAATTCCATTAAAATGGGAATGTGTTCATTTAATATTATCTCCTTTATCGAAGTAATTTTTTCTAGATATCCCAACTTATAAGACTATAATATTTTTTCTTGAGAATATGATTCCATAGGATATGAATTCTCTTTCCTTCACCGATATATAATTAGGGGATTAATTATGATGTGAATATTGATATCCCTCTCCCAAAAATTGAGGTTGGATTTATATTAGGGCAACCAATCCATGTGCAGTATAACATAAAATTCTATTAAAATAATAATGAGAATTTTTTCTGGAAAGGTCCCTCCAAAAATGTTGACATGGTGTTGGAATGGTTCTACTAAATATTAATTATATTAATGAATTCATAGAACTATAATTAAATAAAATATTACGTATTTATGAATAAATACCTATATTTTCACTCAATATATAATTATTATGGTCCACCTCAGTAGTAGTGATAACATAATCCCTTCCTTACCCTCTATGAAGTGTAGATTGTTTTTCATTGATTATCTGCAACAAAATTAGAAATAGATAATTGGATGTCATAAATTATATGCTCCTTAAAGTTGAAAAATTGGACTATATGTTTGGTGTTAATGAGATCCTTATTTTCTTCTATCACATTAGTGGTATTTTTCATCTCCCTCTAACATTGATTATCCCGATTCTAAATATTACCACACTTTTAGTATCACCCCATTCCCTTGAGGTAGTTTTTGAGTTTCTTTTTCCCTCTTTTTTTCCATGTGGTCATTTGGGTTTTCTTTTCACTATAATATTTATTCATTGATACTCTTAAATTAAACACCCTTTTCCATTTTTAACTCCAAATCCTCGAGACCACTGAGAATCACCACTCCCCATAAGGGGATAATAATTAATCAATTCATAGTTATCAAAGTCATAAAAAACAAAATATTTTCATTACGTCTTCTCTAATACACTAATTTAGTGGTCCACCATATATTCAAATCATTGATAAAACTAGAGGTGTACCATTAAAGCCCTTTGAAATTTTTCCTATATTCCATGATTGACTCATCTTCCTTTTAATATAGTTCAAGGAACCCCCTCTCTATTCAAGTCATAGAGTTCATAGAAAATACTTATTGAACAAAATATTCTTAAATACTTCCCATTACATAGAATAATCCTTTTCCTTATCCTTTATATTCATAATCATTGTCCACCACTGACTGGATTTCCCCCTCCAGGTGACAAAATACGAGTTTGAATTTTTATTATTTCAAGTATTAGAGGACATAAAATATCTTCTAAATGGAGTTAATCATTTTTTTTGTAATTAGAGAATCAGAAGATACACTAATGCACAAAGGCCTTGGTTTCAAAAATCACTCAGCTGAAACTTTCTCTTTCTTAAGAGATGGATGGAATTCTACAGGACTCATGTTATTATTCATAACAAGAATCATTAGAACTAGAAATACCAAGATGTTATCTGAAACCACTTCCATCAAGTTACGAATATCATTAGGGTAATCATAAAATTTCTTAACAAACTAGTTTTTTCCATGATTACTCTTATTTCCCCTTATAAAATAAAAGAAAACAAATTTAGGGATGAGAATACATAAACGAAAAATCATGTAAGAATTTAAGTTTTCTTTGAGGTATTAATCCTTTTAATTTTGTCTTAAACACTTAATTTTAACATTATAAATGTTACTTATGGTTAAGGGAGGGGTTCAAGAGTGTCCAAGTCTTGTTAAAATCCTAGATATTTAACTTTTGGTGGAGATAATAGATGCACATGGTCAGAACATAATTAATTCTAATCGATAACCTCAAACTGTGTGACCAATTAAGGGTTATACATGATTTTCCTAAACCATGAAAGGGAATTTTGAAATTTCAAGGTTGATATAGAGTGATCGTATGGGACCCACATGGCTTGTCTAATAGTGTGTTGTAGGGCATTTGGGGTTTACTCCTTGTGTAGTGGGGTGTGCACGGTTGGCACATAGTTTGGACAACTGGTAAACCAAACCATGTGAACATTAAAGCTTCTTTGAAATGATGTTTCCTACCATATATATATTTATATTTTAACCCTAATTATTCTTTTATATACTATTTACAATGCCTCCCCTCTATATTTGAGGTTCATCATGCCCAAATCATGGAATTAAAGGATGACTCATGTCTGGACTCTGATTGAGCCATCGTAAGTCATGTTGGATAGCCACCAATGATTTCTTCATTCATTAGGCTCATTTTTATATTTACTTTTCTATCAGTGATGATGTTTTAGTGAAATATCTTATTCCCTGCTTCTTTGATTTTTGTTAGTCCTTCTATTTTATTTCGACCTGGACAATATCAGAGGATGAGACTGGATGAATATTCTTATACAAGTTTAAGGTAGGTTTTCTATACCATTTCCATAAATATATAGTTGCTTATATTTTTTTTTCATTATGCTAGACACTATAATTTTTGTGTTATGCTTCCTAAATTAATTTAACCGTGAGATAAATGATAAATTCATGCCTAAGGTATGTTGTGATTCCCTTATATAAGGTTGGAGAATATTGACGTCAACCTGATCCACCCATGGGGTGAGTTATATTTTTTTTGATCATGATTATGACACCCTTGGGGTGTATTGAGATAACCTTGTATAATTGAGAACTAAATACGGTAGTTAAGAGAAATTTTAAAAGTTTTTAGTAACTTATATCCCAATTTCATTTGTATATGAAAGGTATTAATTAGTAATGTTGATAATAGATGGTTTTCGGTATGGGACTGATGAACCATTATGATTCCTTGTACATTTATATTCACTATATCCTATTTAATTGGATTACATGGATTCCTCATACATTTATACTCCAAGGATCTAGTTCAACTAGTTTACTTGGTATGCTAAGATTTATTGGATATTTTTTCTCCTTAGATCTGACCATACTAACTTATTAGTATTAATGTGTCATTTATACTCCTTAGATCTGATTAATTGTTAGTATTTTGTGGGAATTTATACTCCTTAGATCTTATTTAATCATATTAATGGGATTAATTGGACATTTCTACTCCTTTAATCCTACCCATTAATACACCTTTGAAATTTCTAATCTATGGATCATATTTACTTATTTTACATAGATTAATAGGATTCTCTAAAATATTTTACACTATGAATCCAGATTTCTTGTATTATTTAGATGTTTCTAGTCCTTAAACATTTTATACTGACACATGTTTACAGAGTATAGTGTTTTAGTAATGTTTTTATGCTTTATAGATATCCCTTATTATTTAGTTTCTTGATCATAATGAGACTTGATAGACTGGATAATATTGCTTCAATTATTTTCTCTTGTACTCTTACTATATCTACAAACTACTTCATCTTATATGAAATGAATAGAATTTTTATAGACACTATTGGTGGTAGACTATAGAGTTTTATTTGACACCCTATTCGAGCCGCATTTCGGTACCTGAACATACTTTAGGGATATATGTATGGATACAAGAAGTTACCTCTTTCTAAATCGTGATTGATTTTTTTGTCAGAGCAAGGGAGCTCATGACTTAGCTATGGGTAGTGATGTTATCTTAGGATAGTTCTTTTTTTTTGCATTTTTGTAATTTTGATCCATTTATTGTACAGTATTACCTATATTTTTTATATCATGACATGATAATCATTTTTATATGAATTTTTTGGATTATATTAATTGGGTATTTATATGATGAATGTTTATTATTCATCTATTCAGTTATTGTATTTCCTCCTATTTTTATTAATATGATTTTACTAATGGGGTACACTATGATTATGGGGGTATAGTCACTCAACTATTCCACTATGGTCCCTTGTTTCTAGTCAGAAGCCTATGGAATATGGGGAGGACTTCTTTAGGTCATGTGTCCAACTAAGTTCAGATACTATTTGTGGAATAGAGTTTGTGAAATCAAAATGTGGCATTTGATAAATTTATTTTCTTTTATATTATCATATGGGAATATTAAAAAATTGATTGGGAATGTGTTGGAGTTTGGTAAATAGATATTCATGGGAGAATCTAATTGGCATATTGGGAGAGGCTAAATTACATGGGATGGGACATGTTGTTCTAGATTGTTCTTAATATAGTTTCCATGAATTCACTATTGGTTGATGCAATTGATATTTGTTGTTCCTAAGTATTGTAGATTTTTACCCTTGGACTGATATGAAAAAGAGATATTTTATCATGCATATTCAGAGGTACTTTAGAATTTATATAAAATGAATTAATTCATTCCATGTTTACTTCCTATGAGCATTTCATATAGCATGGTTTGGTGCCTTTATTGACATGTCTATGAAATTATTATAACATTTCATGCAGGGACTTGATAAATAACCATTCTGGATTAAATGGATGACACACTTCAATCTATATGGTGTATTGAACCTTATAAATTAAAAATGGTGATCCATATAGTTATCCTTTTAATATAATTTTAATAAAAGTGTCAATATACTTAAAATATATTTAAATTGGTTATGAAAATGTTTTCATTAAATTGGGATGTAAATTGAAATTTAAGGGATGGTTTACTATATTAAATGTAACTGAAAGTATATATACTAGAACCCATGATTTATAGTAGAGAAAATGACCCTGAACCAACCTTAGAAGTGGGCAGTTGGAAGTATCTTGTTCATTAATATGACTTGTATGTCACTGAAAACTAGATTTTGGATCAAGAATAGGGGTTTCACTCATGTTTAGAAGGGATTTTTCATGCCCTCTTTTTATATATGTGATCTTGTACTTATCAAACCTTGACTGAGGCATGAAATTGTAATTTATAGAGACATGCCACAACAATGTGATCTATTTTTGTGCTAGGAGGGTGGAATCAGAATGATCCAAAATGGTGGGCCCTGGGACACTCGTAAAACATCCAGCAGTTCTAGTGTTGGCACCTCCAGTTATACCTGTTATGGTTGCTGAGGCTATGTTTTGATTGGGATTTGTACATTTCATGTAGATAGTTCAAGGAGCATTGTGAGTTTCCACGACTATGGAAAACTAACATGTGAATTCCAAAATAATCATCCACCCACATTTTGGGGGGATGGGGAACCACATGCTATAGAGTCATGGGTAGAGGTCATAATATTAATTTCAAAACATCTCAAGACACCTCCTGAGAGGAAAATGAATCATTGTGTGTACATTATTCATGATTCCACAAAGAGATGGTGGGATGTGATTACTCAGATATATCTTAATCATGATATGTCTTGGAGGGATTTCTAGATAGCCTTTTAAGAATATTTATATCTTGAGATGTTGAGGGTTGATATATCCATAGATTTTATTCACTTATGGTAAGGTGATTTATCTGTCATGGACCATTTTTTTGATTTTAAATAACTCCATAATTCCACACCTATTCTATTAGGAGGTAAGTTATTTAAATCATGGTGATTTGAGGATGGACTTAGGTATGAAATTAAATCATAGGTGGATGTTTTTTAATCTTACTTAATTATCAAAAATAATAAACTTGGCGTTGATTACTGAACATTACCTAAGGAATATGGGGGCGAAGAGCACAATTCATCAGCTTCTTAACCCACTGGCTCCATGTTAGGAGGAAGGAAGAGACACTATGAGGTCACTTATTAGGGGAATACCATCTAGAGAATGAGTTATGGTAGTTATGTTCTTTGTAATTATAGTGGGAGGGAGGGACACAAGTGGATCTAGTGGGATAGAAATCGAGTCGAGTGCTGAGATTATAGCAGGATGGTCCATTAATAGTAGTTTTTCATTACCATTCCTCTAGTAGCTAGTGAGAGATAGTCTGCATCGACTCCACATACATTAGAGGGGTTGTTATCTTCTCATTAGGAAGGGAGTTGGAGTGTGACCAACCAATCTGGATGAGGTGGTGGTCATGGCTGTGACAACTAGACACTAGACATATATCACCAAAAGACTGGATTTTCTTTGGGTAGTCAGGATATATCACAAGGCTATCATTAATGATAGATGTATATAATGTAGATGATACCCGAGGAGAAGAGTTCCATTCCATCTATAGTGAAATGTACCATTATAGTAGCCTCTATGTTATTATCATTTTTTTATATCGGGTTTTCACTCACCTTTATATCAATATCTGTTATGGAAAGGCTTAGTCTTAACATTTAGTTTTCCTATTTTTCAATCATATATTTATTATGAAATATTTATAATATATATATAGCTCTAATTTTCCTCTTTAACAACATACTATTAATTATCAATTCAATGCTTATGAAAATGTTTCTAATTAATTAATTACCATCACCATCATAGGTGGGTAAAATAGCATATCTATAAATTATTAATTTATATTTTTATGAATTATGAAATTTTTGGAGGTAAATTAACTGACCGAAGAATAAAAATGTGTTGATCCCTAGAAATAAAAAAATGAGTTAATTCAAAGAAAGAAATAATCAAAATATTTTATCATCAAATAAAATAAATAGAATAGAATTATCAAAATTGATTATGAATGACATGAATAAATGAAATTCACTTCAGGATTCACGATTTAATGAAAATATTTTTCTTATACATGAGTTTTATATGTGATCAAACAGAAGGGGACTTACTGTAAAGGGACTCTCAATCCCACCACTTTCTATTGGGGTTATCTTTACATCTTATATATTTTGGTTATTATCAATATAAACCCCAATATAAATGGTTTTTTATTTTCATTCCATTTATTTTTCTAGGTATATTGTTGTTCTTTAAAAATTGGGATCAATGAAAAGGCACATTCATTTTTTTAACTGAAAATTTTCTAAATAACTCACTTTGATTCTTCTTAGGTTTATTTTTCTACTTTCCCAGAAATAAGGACTTTTATTTGTCATTACTACCCCTAAAAATCCAAAATTTTGTCTTATATTCTATTTTATGGGAATAACTATGTTTTATTACATGATATATACCTTGTTAAATTGTTATGAAACTATTTATTTTCTATTGGGTTCATTTCATGAGTATGAATGATGCACAACATCCTTCATAGGTGGAATGTATTATTATGATCATATTATGATGTGATGGGTGGGAAAAAAATTACATTTAACATTAATTCATTAGTTGGATACATCACATGATGTTATGTATATTATTAATGAACATGATGTTAACTTTTTTCACATTCCATGTAGTATACTTAGTACACATATGTTATGAATGAACTTGAAGTTGGATTTTCTCCCATTTATTGTGGAGACTTTTTCAAATATGACATGATGTTTCTTTATTATGGATATTCTAGAGTCCATGTCTCCATAAAATGGCTTCCTCTTTATTTATGATGATCCTATTATTATTACTATATGATGATTATTATTATTATTATGATCACCTATTAACTATAATTATTTTTATCACATATTCACTCCCCTTATTTGGATTTTAGATCACCTTTCATTGATATTTTTCTTAGGTGATTACATGTAATAATGAGGCCATAAAACAAATAAAAGGATTATAAATAAGAATTAATATATTGTTTAATGATTCATATGTATTCATGCTTAAAAAATATAATTTTCCAGTGAAACTAATCCTATATATTTTGGGATATTTATTAATATGTATGTTTTTTCAAAAAACAAATATGTTCTAATAAAGTATTAATGAAGTGGGTTTCCATGAATTTAATGAAAATTTGGAATATCAAGGTGATAGGGTGAGTTATTTAATGGGACCCTTGATATAGGAATTTATAAAAGAATCTTGAAGCTTGAATAAAACACCTATAAATGGAGATTGATATGTTGTTTTATGAAATTGTGTGAAGATGCTTGAATTTAATATTTGTTCAATGAGTCTTGAAATATATAACAGTTATAAATGTAAAATAGTATGTAAGTTTATATGATTTCTTGTGAAATTTGATTATAAAGTTCTTATTAAGAAAATTAAATGCCAACTAGATGTTTACAGAAGGCTTTTAATTTCATGCAACCAATGCGTGCACAATTTTGCAAATGATATGGTAGTCAAAATTTTCATTTTTAGGGATGAATGATAATATCATGGGGTAGTTAACCATTTACACTAATAATGAACTATATAAAAAGGTTCCATTGTGATTTTATACGGTTTCTAGAGGATGTCACATTTTAGTATCTAATGTGCCAACATTTATACTAACTAAAACTCAAGATAACACCCTTAAAACCCCTCTAAAATGTCCTTAGATACCCTCATAGATCCATTTAAGGTCCTGAGATAAGTAAAGTTTAACAAAATCACTGGAAATTGTAAATTTAAATTCACATAATCATATAATATTAATAAAGTGTCTATTTAAGATATCAAATAAAAGATAATAGTACTTTATATGACCATACATTTTAGGTAAACCCATAAATGGTTTTCATAGGATAAATATGGTGTGAAATACCTAAGAAATATTTTTCCAATGATTTTCTCTAATAAGAATAGGTGATGTATAAGGGTCCTAATACTGTTAAAGAGAGATTTTAGTTACTTTATTAGGATTTCCAAGGATTTATATTTGAGCTTATAACTATTATTATACTTGTTCGGTAAAAATTTAGTTAAATTTATTAAAGAATATATATAGAATTAATTACAAAAATTAGTTTCAAATATAATTATATAAAAAATGTAGTCAGATATTGGACACATTGTATAGATAACCATAATTTTTATGCTTAGTTATTACATATAAATATATTAATATTCATTTCATAACATAATGATCCATGTTAACCTTTTATAGTTTTAGTATCACTTGAAACATGGGTGGAAAATCATCTTGTTCACAGGATATCTATATCATCTTCCACATAGATCTTCATAACTATAACCCTTAATAGTCATATCATGCATAAAATAATTCTTCATAACCAATGGAAAGGAAACAAAAAAAATTGATATCTCTAATGCAGAGTATGGCTAAAAGGGGAGATATTAATGATCACTTAAACATAACATTATCCAAAGGGTATGAGAACATGAGTGTGACATATGAAAACCATACCCTTCATATTATATATCATAATATTCTATCCTAACATAAATAATGGTTCTTCATAGAATATTAATCATAAAGGAATCAAATAAATTTATTCATGAGAGTATAACATTTGCATAAGAAATAAGTTTATGAAATACACATATGCATAGAAAATCATTTCTTTTATAGTCAAGGATCACTTATAATATTATCCTAGTGGATTGGGATCACTCCCCATACCATTGTAGTAGTCATGGATCATTACCAAGACTACGATAGTGGAAATAGTCATTTACTAAACTAGGTTCACACCACATTACAGTCCTATATAACTCATAATATATCTATTATTACCAAAGGCATTGGTGGGATATATATTTATAGTCCCACCCATCCCATATTTAGAACCATATATATGTGTTATATAAGAACTTTTAACATTCATTATATCTTAACACATAAAATTTAATGATTTTTCATAAAATTTCATTATAGAATAAGCCATATAAAAGAAATAGATTTTATAAAAATGTCATAATTTCATCTTTTCATCATAGAATAACCCATGGTAGAGGTACATGATTCATGAAAACCATGTTATAATAATCATAAAACATTTAAAGAAATAATAAAGAAGGTATCATATAACCATATCGCCTATAATTATTAAGAAATATAAAATAATGTAATATTAGAAGAAAAAAATGATTTTAAAAGGTATCTTGGAACAATTAATAGGGAAAATACACTTTTCACTTGGAAATAACTTATATAAAATATAAAAATTTACCAAAAATTAAAGAAAAAAATTTCATTGAAATGAACCTTTTAATGATGTAAATGGCATTTCAAAGCATTTAATAGCCATGATTATAAGAAATTACAGTCATGAAATATATGCTAAATAAAAACTTCTCTTCATGTACTGGGTAAAAAGTAAAAAGTACCTCATTCAGATAATAATAAGAATATTCCTTTCAAATAATTTTATAAAAATTCAAACATAGTTAGAAATTAATTTAAAAAATTATATGAGAATACTATAAAATTATTGATTTTTGCAAGAAAATATACCAAGATATGAAATAATTTTTGACTAAATATGTAAATATAGATGGTTTTCCATAAAAAATTTATTTAATCTATTCAGTCCTTAGATAGAGTTAAATGTAGGGAGAACAAGTAATTTCAAAAAAAAACTAGAGGAGAAGAAAATAAATGATTTTCTTGATATAAGGACTATAATGTTTCAATAGTGGAACATAATCATATAAAATCATTATAAATAATGAGAGTGTAATGAGAAATCCTTACCTCAGGTTTGAATTCCTTTGCCTGATTTTAAACCTCAATTTCTTTGAATGAAGTCCTTGAAATCTACTGTTTTGGATCGGTGGGTTGATATTTTATAAATAATAACACATATAGAATGTAGTTAGTGATTTTTATAAGATAACATGTTAGGGTTTAGTATAGTTATAAGGATTAATGTGTAGTAAATAAGGGATAGGGGGTTTCCCCTTTATAATGGAGTGAGAATACACACATGGAATTTCTAAAAAGATTAAAATATAATAAAGTAATTCCCAAGAAAAATGATAGAAAATAGACATGAATTTGAGGAAAATTTGGTTTGGGTTGAAATAAAATCATCTAAATAGATTTATATTGGTTTTGGTTTCATTTTAAACCTTATAATTATTATTAACCCTTTCATTAATCATCTTTTGCATTAATTGTTTGTATCAACTATTTTAATACTAAGAGGTTAAAAATGTTACCATAAATGGAAAAATATCTATAAAAGGAACATGGTTTACATATTCAACTATATTCCATTATATTGGCCTATGATATGTTTTTTTTATTAATTTCAGACAATTTAATT
Organism: Viscum album; assembly: GCA_963277665.1. Lineage (NCBI taxonomy): Eukaryota > Viridiplantae > Streptophyta > Magnoliopsida > Santalales > Viscaceae > Viscum > Viscum album. The sequence continues at coordinate 790,452 of CAUJRU010000359.1, forward strand.
AAATATTATTTGTTAAAAAATATCCCTATTGTCAATTTTGGAACAATTCATTTAATTTGAAATTAAAGACACCAATACATAGATTAATTCTAATATAAACTTTTCCCACATCCCTAAAAGTTTATATGTATATAAAAAAATTAGACTGTGCACTACTAGAAAATGACCCTAGACCCACAGCATTCACAAAACCATGGGTATAGGGATGCTATTTGAAACTAAGCACTCGGTTTACCAAAACCATGGGTATAAGATGGAATATTTAGCCTATACCCACAGTTTTAAAAAACCAAGGTTATAAGTCCACCTATACCCACTCTTTTCCCAAAACAATTGGCATATGTGTGGGTTAAAAACCTATACCTACGGTTTTCATGAAATATGGTTGTAGCTTTCCTGCATAAGCACGAGAATAAAAACAATAAAAATGGGAACAGAACAATTTCAGAGGGAAATAATGTATCAATAGTTTTCCTCCTATATCAATGGGTTATAGAATTATATTTAAGTAAATTTATATTTATATATATGCATAACTGATGTTTTGGAAGTGGTTATGTGTGACATTTCTAAAGAACTGGTCTAGGGTTTGAATCCCATGAGAAGTTTTTTTCTGAAATCCTATAGATATGTTTTGAGAACCATGGGTATAAATATGCTAATGGGGTATAAAATTTCTTATAAACCTATTCCCAAGGATACAAAATGTTGGTATAACATTATTAAAACTGTCAGTATAGATCCGAGGTACACTGATGCCTTAACTCTCCACGGTTTTCAAAATTGTGGGTATAAGTTAATTTTTCAGTATTGGTAATAATTCAATTAAATTATATAACTTTAAATATTTTTAAAATCATTAAATTTATTTTTTAATTAACTGAATAAAAATTATTCCAGTGTTTTATATGCGGTTGAGGTAATTATTATATCACTAGAAATTAAAAATTAATTAAAATTATAAAAAAATAATTTATATTTGAAATGTAAATTTAGAACCAAACATATCAATACTTTATCCCTATATAAAAAGTTTAAAGATATTAAAGTTAAAATACTGAAATTTTGAATTTTTTTTATATTTATATGAAGGTAATATTCATTGAAATATTTCACCATGTGGATCTATATATGAGACAAGGATGAACATGGACAAAATAAACTCATAAAATTGGATAATGGAAATTTATAGATAAAATTTAAAGCTTTATCCAAATATTTTAACTCCATTTTATTTGTTTTACCCTTACTAATGTGATAACATTTATAGTGGAAACTATTTATATTGTACAAAAAGGACCTATTTACCAAATTTGATCCTTAGAATTTAAAATATTGAATCCATTTTTTATGATTCAATTTCTATAACTGGATGAAATTAATTTTAAAATAAACAAGAAGATGTAAAGAAAACTATTTCTTAGAAAAATAAAACTTTAAGCATAGAATAAAATATACATTCTTGTCTCATGTTTATCAAAAATATTATATGAGTGTTAAAAAATTTGTTTTAATATATAATTTATATATTTCATAAAAATAATTCACCAATAGTGATTAATTTATTTTATTAAGATAAAACAAATTTAAAAATATAAAGAGAATTTATTTTTAAAAACATCTCTTTTACTTTCAAATGATTTATTTTTTATTATTTATTAGTTAGCAACAAATGAGTATATTTATAGAGGTGTATAATATATATTTTTTCAGATTTTTATTAGTACTATTTACACCCAATAATTTAACAACTAGGTTATAACAGTATACTAAATTACGTTTCATTGAGACTCAGGTTTTCCTATACCACAATTTGTCAATGAAATTAAATTTATTTGAACATAAAGATGTCATAAAATCACATGTTTTTTTAAATGTATTCATCTTGGTTATCATGTTTTATAAGATTAAAAATATATTTTTTATGTTTAGATAAATTTTCAGTGTATTATTTTGGTAAGGTTATGACCTTGAGGTGTAACATATGATAGTGGGAGTTGAACTTTTAGTATACTAATAGTACATTAAAGAATAGAAAATTGATTATAGTAACTATCTAAAATCATTATAGTGGATATTACCTACAGTCTAAATTCATAAAAAGTTTTTGTGATCAATAAACTATGGTAGTCATTTCATTACTTAGTAATGAATTATAGTGAATGTGGTAAATGGTAAAATATTAATTATCATGGTGTTAATTAGTATTGAGATGAGACAAAGTACTATTTTAGTTACGAGGATTACTCAAGGGTGTTTTTTTGTGATTGTACAGGTCGAAAATCTATATGTTGGGACAAAGTATAACACCCCATGTTTTTTTGTAAATCGAGTTTGAAAACATGGAGTGACACCCCCACCAACTCCCTTCTATCACATACGATCCAAGCCATATGATAGAATCCCCTCTTTTCCTCCACCAATAGATTTTTTTGAAACTTATTTTCTTTTCATAATTTAAAATTTCCCTCCTTTTATGCTTTGTAGTGATATTTTTAGGGTAATTTAATGATTTTTGAAATAAAGGTTACGTTAGATCTAGGTGAAAACCATGATTGGTAAAGATATTATTCTTTGTGTGGTTCTAGGATTAGGATGGAATACACCATTCTATCACTCTTTATTAGAAATTCATCATCAAAGTATCCAATATTTCTTCATCAACTCAGGTCCAGTATGAAAGTCATTAATATATAATCTAAATTATTAATTTTTTCCTTATACATATATATGTTAAATATTATGTTTATATAATATAATATTTAATGAATTATTAGTGGGTTATAGGTTGGAGATCTCCCTTCTTTCCCATTATTGAATCAAACCCATGTCTACAAAGTTAATAATTTTACGAAAATGATTTCTAAATTGGGTTTAGTGTTTTTAGAAACGTGTTTTGATGATTCTATGATTTTATAAAGGATCAATTCAATATATTATGATTACTAAAATATTCTTTTAGTTATATGATTTGAAAATGGGTTTTATAGGCTGCATCAAATTTTAAATAACATAGTTTTTTTGATGTAATTTATTAATTAATAATTATATATTTTTTAATGATTAAGTTTTTTTAATATCATTATGTTTCTTAAACTGTCTAAATATAGTGACCCAATCATGAGATACATGTATATTACATCATTTTAAATGAATATTTAGTACATTACAAAAATAAATTCCCGAAAACCGTAATATTTTAGTGTCTTTGGAAACTTGAAAACAAATATTTTATCTTTGTGAAAGATCTTAAACATGTCCCATAAAAATATCCACCTTTAGTACTTCTACCTAAAACATTTATTTGTTACCTTGGGAAAGGGAACTTAAGAAGTTGGTGATCTCAAATGTTCAGTAAGGCTAAATAATGGAGATATGTAAGCATAATCATGAGCATAAGGGTATGAGAACATGATCATCAAAATAAAAGATCATACCCTGCATATCAAAGATCATATACATGAATAATGGAATAAATTTTGGTAGTTCATATGATTTGAATCATAAAAAGAAAAATAACATAATAAATAAAATCATAAAATATGAATAAAATAAGTAATTAGGGTAGACACATAAGCATATAATATGATTTCCATAGTATCCAAGACATCTCTTCTATAACCATCATGGTAGTATGGGTTCACTCCCAATACCATCTAGTTAGTCATGGTTCACTCTCATTTCCATATTATTATCATGAGTTCACTCCTCATATCATCTTGGTTGTCATGGTTCACTGCCATGACCATATGTTTAGACAATTTTCATTTCCTAGAACACCTTAGTCTATCTCATGAGATATAAATCTTAACCCAATACATTGAATGGAGATATAGGTACTACCCATCTCATAATGAAATCATACATACATGTTCCACAATACCATAATTAATGATATAAAAAACATGAAATGGAATGGGTATTATTAACATATAATCATATCATAACCTATGAATTTTTTTTCATAATAATTTATTTATAAACATAACCCGTGAAAAAGAAGTGGGTTTAAAAAAATATATCACATAAAAAAGAAACTGTTTTTATAAAGACCATGACGTTAAGTGTAACCCATCCATAGAAATAATATCTTTTAGATAATTTTCTAAAAGGGAATGAGTAACATCAACGGATGTCATCATAGATGGAAAATAATTTTTAAATTTATTTTAAAATATCCTCTTAAAGAAAGTATCTATTAGTCTTTGAATAAGGTGTTTTAATACATTAAACTATAGGAAATTCATTTTCATAAAAAATAAATTTTAAGACTTATAAATAAGACTTTAAATAATTCAACAACCTCTTTTTGTTAAAACTTTTATAATAAGATTCAAAAAAATTTAAAAACACTTTTCTTTGAAAACACTTTTGAAATATTATAAACAAAGATTGAAAATGTTTTGAAAACAATTTCATTGAAAATAATTCAAAAACATATAAATAAATCATAAAAACATTTTTGAAATTATTTCTATGGAAATACTTTTAAAAATTATAAATAAATCATGAAAACATTATGAAGACCACTTCTCGAAAAATAATTTTAAAACTTATAAATAAATCTTGAAAACATTTTGGAAACCATTTACTTAAAAATACTTTTAAAACATATTAATAAAGCATGAAAACATTTTTAAAACTATATTCCTTGAAAAATTATAAAATAATCTTGAAACATTTTAAAAACCATTAACCATTTCAATATAAAAAGGGATGCTTCACAAAAATTATGGGGGGTAAATCTGTATAATTTGTACAAGGTAAACCGAATATTCATTTCTCATGGTAAAAAAGTTATAAAAATTCCTTGATTGGGAAGTTGCAATAATATTCTATTTAAAATTGGTAAAATAAAAAATGGTAAAAAATTATTTTTTATTTCATATATATTATAATAATATTCTTTGAGACCCTTTTTTGAAAACATGGTATTGAAAGAACCCGGATTTCTGACTGAAGAGAGGGTAAAGTCAAGATTTCCTAAAAACACTATCTTAAATATATAATGAATTAAAGAGTATAAAAATGGTACCAATACATGGTTATATTATGGATATCTATAGTATAATAAAATTCATGAATTTTGGGGAGATATGGATCATAATATTTCATCAATGAAATCATAAACATAAACAATCTTGAAAAGCGATAAGATTGTTTCAATAAACTTTTATAACATGGTAACATGGGATTATACCCCCATGTAAGAAAAATAAATTAAAGAAAGATTAAAATATCATTAAAATAAGTATATTCAAGATATAAAATGTCAAATGGAACTATATACACCTTGAAAAAAAATGTTGGTGTATAATGACACATGTGTCTCAAAGAAGGTAAATGGAGACAAAACTATCTACCAATTTGGAATATTTTGAAACATTAAGAAAATGAGATAAATATAATATAATGGATATGTAAATACCATTTAATTTAATTATAGTAATCATTTAATACATTCATGAGCAGTATAAAACCCCCAAAAAAGTAATAGGTGGTTAATAAAGCATGTATTTCACAGTAATAAAAAGTGAGATTAAATCCCTTTATGTATTGAATCTCATTTTAATTGTTCAATACGTGAATATAATAAATAAATATTTATTATAAATATTTTACAGTACCATATTATTATATATATTGTTTTATTATGACCTTATATTACTCACTTGCTTACAATCCTTTTCTTAAGATTCAGTTCAGGTAATATTCTCTTTCTTCTTTGCATCTGTCTTAATTTGTTATATCTTTGGTATTTAAACTTAATATAATTATATATAGAATTTAAATTGTGATAAATATAATTTATTTAAATTATATTTTAATTATAATAATATATATAATATATAAGTTTAAAATGGAAAACACAATTAATGGAGACGGTAGGCTGTACGTACGCATGAATGCTATTTCCATTTAATTATCATGTTGAAAGAAAGAATATAGAATAAGTATATTTTTATATGTGTATATATAACATTATTAAATTATATTTATGATATCATATATTTCTTATATATTAACTCAAACCTTTCTTAATAAAATCCATGTAGTGTGTGAATGAATCATATCACTTTGAGGGGGTGGTAGTCCACACTTCCTCCAAAGAAATTATCATATTAAGACCTACTAGAAAGAAAAAAATATATGAGTTTTAAAAGAAATAAATATAATTAAATTAATATTAAATATTCTATATAACATATATAAACAGATTTTCCATCATAATTTCCCCCATGAGAGGAGGTATTAAAAATTAAAAAATCATCATTTAGCGAGGAGGTAGTTTGTCGCACACATAAATAGTATGTTCGTTATCTATTACATGACGGTGTGTGTAAGGGTAGGTTAAAAACATAGAATAAAATAATAATAATATATTGAGGATATTGATGTTTTTATACAATAATGGAAAAGGAATATGGAGTGTTTTGGTAAATAAAAAAAATAAAGGACTTGAGAGAAGATGTTACCTCTTATTTAGGTAACTCCTTTTGGTTTGTCACAACAATGATTCCTTGGATTGCCTTATGCCCAATGTAATAATTCTAAGAGGAATGGTGTATTTGTGCGATGTATATTTTTATATCTTGGACTAACCTATGATGTTTTAGAGGTGTGAGGAAGTGGCTGAGGTGGTGGCCTTTTATAGGGAAGGAAAATGGCTCACTTGGAATTTTGAAAAAAAGTTATGTGTACACATGGTATTACCTAAAAAAGTCATACCAAACCAAACTAAACCAGTAATTGAATGTTTATGGAAGAATTATATAAATATAATGGTATTTGAAAAAGTTTTTAGGTCATTTGGGACCCTAATATCAAGGTTTAGTCCCAATTTAAGCTTAATTTGACCTTAATCGTCATGATTAATTTTAAATATTTTTACTAATAACTTTGGAAAATAATCAACATGATCCAATAAAAATATAACTATTTTACTGAATACAATGGTATATGTTGGTTTTTTGAAATTATATTCATATAAGTAGAAAAAATAATATTAATTATAACCCCGCAGACGGGATGAAATTACGGGTCTTTAAAGTAGAAAAAAGTTTAAAATTTTATTCAGATTTTATATTCAATTTCCATGTGAAATTTATTCTAATGAACTACATTGATTTAATTTATCAATAATTGATTTAAATGTTACATTAATAAAAACTTAAATTATATTTTAACCTTAATTAATATTTAAATGAAAAGGCAGGGTTTAACTAAAAAATAGTATTTTTCACTATTCATCAAAAAATAAAGCTTCTTAAAAAAATAAAAATAATTACACGTAAGATAATTAATACCTTATAAATTCAAAAATTATGTTTAAGTAATAAAATCAAATTTATTAGTTTTTCTAAAATTATTTTTATTATTAAAATATGTTCATTCGATAAAATGATATTTTTAAATATAAAATAGGCTTTACTAAAAATTATATCTTTAATTATCAATATGTTTTATTTATATAAAACCATTGTAGAAATATTGAAATGAAGTTATTAATATTCACATAAATATGTTTAAGGTATAGGTTATACATATATCATTTAAAAAAATAATAATATATAATAATAAAACGATTCTTCATAGAAACTCAATGTTTCATATAACATATGCCATGTAAGTGTTGCCTTGAAAACAATGTTGGATTTGTATGTAGCACAAGAAAAGTTGGTATCACGTGTAAAGGAATCCAAATTAATGTTGTATGAAAAGAATGTTTGACTTAGTGTTTATATATATATATATAAAGAACTATTTCTAGTGCCATGGTAAATGAAAAATATCAAAAAGATAAAATATTTCGAAAAAAATAATTCATAAAATCTCAAGGTGTTACACTAATGGTTGCCAGTAACGTCTTTGGGGGAATTTTAATTTATTATTATTATTTATTTTTTACGAGGGAATATCCATTGGTTACCCAATAAGATATATCTTGTATGGTTTCTCAATAGGTGAGATAAAGGTGATAAGGGTATGATATGACTCCTTTAATGTGGGTTTTCCATAATTGGTATATAGGAATAAATTTGTGAATTGTGAGCATCATATAAGTAGGTGGATGATTTGACGAACTCTGTAATTCCTTGATTGCATTTTTGGAAACATTTAAGTGTCGGATGAACCCAATTGGGATTAATGATTTTTTTGGTGAATTAGGTATTTAGAGTAATTTATAGTTTTATTAAATGTGGGTTTACTTGTTTTCCATGTATGTATTATTTAGAAGTATGTTTTCATGGATTGAGTTACAATATTTTAAGGGATGGGAACATTTATTTTTTCAAATCTTATATATGTACAAAAAATTCAATCCTTTATGGAAAATAATATTTCCCCATTTGAGATAATCAATTATGTATTATGATATAATCACCTTCTAATTTTTAACATTAGTGCACTACAATTTAGGTTTTTTTTATTTTTAAGATGATATATATCTTTGTTTAATAGTTGGTATGGTGGGTAATAACCAAATCAAATAAGTTTTAGGGGAAGAGTCAATTATAGTATTCATTTTTTTAATTTGTAGTTTAAATTATGTTATTATTAAATAATAATTTATATAGTTTCATTTGTTAAATTTTTTATCAAAGATTTATGAAAATAAATATTCTAGTTTATGGTAAATTGTTACATAAAAGAAATATCTATTCACTATAATGTGTACCTTACCCTCACTGCTAAAATGTTTCTTCCAATAATCCAAGGGAACATAGGGGATGTATGTGGAATTTAATATCATGTAAATTTAATGGATCATTATAATAATGATATAAATATTAATTATTATTTTATTTATTTCTATATTAACTAGTTTGATACCAAATGTTTACTCTATGATAGAGCCAAACAATACTCTTAAAGGTCTTGGTAAAGGAAAACACTAATATAAATGACATCAAATTTTGGATAAAATTTTCTCATACATTTTATAAATAATATATAACATTTATTGTAAAAAAATATATAATTATTTTTAATATAATTCAAAACATACCTACCTCAAAATCCTTCAAAACATTTATTATTTACTAATTTCAATGGTTTTATTTTTATTTTTTTATAATATGAAAAAATCATCAGATACGATAAAATAATTACTATTTCAGTTATTATATTTATTTAATAATAGTTAACTACCGAATAGATACATTACCACACATTCATACTTTCACATATCTTACATTATCCAAAACCTTCCCTCAAAATGCATCCTTACCTTTTCAAGTTTCCATATATTTTTTATCAATGTATTTTATATTTGTTAATATTTTTTCTTTTTTTTTTAAATAATTTTCGATTTAATTATTCTTATGAATAATTAAGATAAAACATATTTAAATTTCATATTTATGCCTTTTAATTTTACTTTTAATCTAATTTTATTTTTATCAATAATGATAAAAAATAAATTATCTATATTCGATTTTTATAAAATAATTAAAAATCAATTATTAACTAAAATTAGTTTATTTATTTAGGTGATTTCATAAAATCCTTTTTTTGTATTATAATAAGAAAAATGTTATTTTGACCGATATTAACAAAAGAGTAAAAATGTATATATAAAATATCAATAATTTTATTTACATTCTTACACTTTGTTAATGTTTGTTCATAACACAAAATTTATTTTTTATTGATTAAGATTATTCTAAAAATTATTATTTTTTGTTTATTTATTTATGTATTATATATTTCATGATTGGAATAAGGAATTAAGGTGATTGAATAAATGATGATTCTAAAATATGCTTGATGCTATCATAATATATATCGACCCATATACATGAACTATATGAATAAAAATAAATATAAGTTGTTTTATTATTATTTGACTTATATTTTTTATGTGTGGTGTTCATTTTTATAGAATTTATATAGGTGTTAACAATTTATACAATGGTTGGATAATATTTGTTATATTGGAGGTATTTGGGTTAGGGTATCAATGTCGTAATGAAAAATTATTTTAAAAGAATTTATTTTTGTTTTAATTTTATTACCATGTGACGGATGGTAGGATTTAAATATATAATAATTATTTCAAAATTAAATGTTGGTAAATTTTTTTTAGGGAAAAAAATTTAAGTGAAAAAATACATGGTATTTAAAGAGAGTGTACTTGGTGGAAAAAAATATAGAGATTTATTATATATCACAAATTTTAAATTTTATTTGATTTAGAATAAAGAGACATCTCACCTTATATTTTTTGTGTCTAGGTGAGGATAGTGGATGTCAATCCCATCATTTATTAGTATTACACATGAAAATCATGTGAAATATATAGTGGGTTTATCTAGGTGAATTAGAATAAATATAAAACCACCCTATATAATGTTATCAATAAATTTTGGTGTCTTGATACCTACACTTTTCATTATAACTTACCACAATAATATTTTGGAAGAACCTTATGAGAGAAAATTTATTATAATGAAAATAACAAAATCTTGCCAAACTCCATTGAAAAATTCAAAAAAACATTGATTTTTTTCTAATATATACATTCTTATATCATGGAATTGCCCAGTAAAACTTAATTTTGATCATTAATTCATGATTAGATATTCCAAAATATCATATAATCAAAAATATTTTTATGTCATTGTACTTGTTCGTTATCAAATTTTATATAAGAGGGAATTATTTTATTAGAATGTGATTCATTCAGTGACTTATGATATAACTTTCCTTAATAAATATAATAGAATTAACAATAACATCAAATAAAATTGTCATTCCAATTATCATATAAATTCATTTTGTTATATATTATAACCATGACAATTATTATCATGATTCATGTTATGATTACATAATTGCATGATTAAAGGATATTTTGATTGGTGCTTCAGTTTATTTTTTATGAAATTATAACACCTTTAACTGTGAATACATATCTATTCAATGAAATTTATTTATATATATTTGAAAAAAATATAAATTTTAAAAAAGTAAATGTTTTTATAACATAATAAATAAAAATAAAAAATTTTATGAAGAGAACATAATACAATTAATTGTAATATCTTGTCATTTATAATTACAATGATACATAAGATCTTCTATTTCACTGTGGTATGGTACTTATGTGACGACAAACTAATTTTTCCTTTATATTGTAATAAAACATATTTTTATATATTGAGTATATTAAAGAAAGTTGGTGTACAATTTTTTTTCACCTTATCCATGTAAAATTTGTTTTTATACTTTATTAGTATGAACTGAATGATGTAAAAAATATTCTACATAGTATATACTTCTTTTCCTAACATGGAAAATGTTTGTCTTCAACGAATTATTTCATTAAAAAATAATCCCTTTAATGTTTTATTGTTGTATGACTCTGTTCAGGAATCATGACTATATTTAAATCATCAATTTATATAACAATAATTAAATATATAGATATTATTTTTTTTGGGAAAATAAAATGCTCTGATGGGTTTATTTTTATTACCATTTTATAATAAATTATTTATAAAGTGGCTACACCAAAAATACAAATAATTTATTAATTTATATAATTATTTATATAATTAAATTGAATGTTGAATTTTTTTATTTAAATCTATAAATCCATGAATATTGATTAATTCATGGATATTCACATATATATGACTATTTTAGGACCAATAAAAGTATGTTATAACAACATTCAGAAGATGAATTTTATCCTTTTCAATTACTGTAAGACTGATTGAGTATTAAAATTTATATGTATCCATAATAGTATAATATGACTCCTCATAATCATTTCATTGTATTTGGAAAACAATTGGGTCATAATATGAGATTTTTATATAATTATCTCATTTATTAATGTCTTATTTTCCTAACATTTCAATTTATATCCAAGTAAAATAACTTCAAATAGGGTAGTCATAACATGATTAGATGTTTTTTTATTATAATATTTTAATTTATTTTGTTTTTAATATTTTAAATAATCCAAATAAGGCCATTTGTTTCAATACATAATTGGAAATTTTGTAGTATATTAATTCCCAAAAGCATGCTCCACAATATAATAAAATTTTTAGTCAACACATTCCATTTCATTTAAATCCCATATTTTACCTAATGTATTAATATACAATTTTATTTTTTTAGACTACTAAGTTTTTAAATATCATTTGAGGAATTTTTGTAGACCACATCATGTGATTCCTTGTCATGACCTATCCTCTGGTATAACGATCCATACTTTACATACATTGTTAATACTTCAAAATTGAAGCACACTTATTACAACATATGACAAAACCACAAAGGACCGTATAGGTATAGTGTCTTTAGAAACTGGTAAACATAAACAACTGGTTCATAAATATTCTACAGTGTCTCCCATTTATTTCATCATATCTAGGGTCCCTTTTAGCATATTCTACTTAATATCCATCTTCCTGACCTGGGGAAAAGAAAACATAAAAGGGTGAGCTCAAATGCTCAGCAAGGGAAAATAAAGGAAATAAAAATCATATCATATCTTTTTGAAAATCATAACCTGCAAAAGAGATCATAATATCTTAACATGGAATAAATCATAGAAGTGAAAATGATATCCCCATAATCATAACATGAAACTTGAAACTTTGTGGCATGCACACATAATCATGGAAAATCATTTCTTGTTAGTCATGACTCATTGCCAAGACTATCTTAGTGGACAAAGTCCCTTTCTGAACCGAGTTCACTCCTCGTTTCAGTCCTGTATCACTGAACCGAAATAACCTTCCGTTCCAGCCATGTCTATCTCATGAGATATAAATCTTTACCCAATGCATTGGAGGGAGATATAGGTCTCATCCATCTTATAATGAATCCTTTCTTATGTGTGCCACATAATCATAAACCATACATCATAGCGTAACCCATGTAATAAAAATGGGATTCTTAAACAACATGACATCATAAAACAATTCATATAAGATAAAGGAATTCATAAAAATATTTCCATCACAACAAAATCAAATCCATGTAATAATAGAGATAAAAACAGAACCCTTTTATTATCATAGATGGAAAATAATTTTGATAAAATACTTGAACTCCATTCTTGAGGAAAATATCCTTTCTACTTCAAAAACACTTTTCCTTTCTTAACATGTCATACAATTTTAAACTAAAATAAGTTGATTAAAAATAAACTTTAATACTTGTAAAAAAATCTTCTTGGAAATAATGTTTTAAGAATCCATTCATGCCGTATAAGTTAAAAAAACATTCTTCATACTTTTGTCGGAAAAGTCAAAAAGTACCTCGTACGAAAAAACGACAAAAGATTCCTTTCATATTCTTTACTAAAAACTCACCGAAGGGTAAAATTGGATTTAAACTATTCTAAGTGGATGGAAACAATATTACATATTTAGGGAACATGGATGTGGATGATAAAATACACCCCAATAAATACATACGAATAAACAATCTCGGATAAAAATGAGATTGTGATATTTCCCTTACCTTAGGTCCGATTTGATTTGTACGTGTCCGAAGCTCCTGTATAATGGTTTAAATAATGTTATTGACTTATTACAGAATCATACATATTGATATGATATCATATATGGTCATATTCTTAGCTTCTTGTTAGTAATATTTCGTTGTTACTTGTTACTCGGGTCATTATTGCCTTTTGTTCTTATGCATGTTTTGCCGAATAAATTCTTATTCTTCTTTTAAGGTTATAGATACCTTATATCCAGAATGGTATTAGTGTAACATATATCATATTTATTCATTCAATTCATTTATATAATTACTATGTAATGATGATCATGTAGAACGAGTCGCATCACATCGTGGAGACGGTATTCCGTACGTATGCAAGAGTGATGATATCGTTCCTATGATCGTGGAATTGTATTGGAGTATATATATATATTTTTTCAGTATCAATATTACTTTATAATAATCATAAATAGTTACTCATTACACCATTATACCCATCCTTGTAAGGTGATGGTGGAAAATAGATTACACCACGGCGTGGAGACAGTATTCCGTACGTACGCTTGCGCGGTGATTTCATTTTTCCATTGGATGTATAGAAGGTGAATTAGGGTTGTTTCATATTTATAATAACATATCAGTATGTAAGTAATACTTATGTTATTACTTTATCATGAAACAACTAAAGAAGAAGAAGTTGAAGAAGAAATAAATTGAAAAGATCGGTAATGGATATTACCTCTTCTTTGGAATGCTTCTTTGAATCCTCCACTTAGGGAACTAAGATTAGTCTTTGAAGAAGACCAGGACCTCTAGGATTATTCTAGGGAAGTGGAGAGTAGAAAATGTCAGGGTTTGGCTGAGCTTGAGTGCTCAAATTGGTGTGAGGAGGAGGGGGAGGAGGTGCCCTTTTATAAGGGAGGGGAGGGGCACCTTAGGAATATCTCAAAATATTATTTTATATTAAAGTCAAAATCAGTTTATAATGGTTCCAAAGGGTTTTATTTCGATGATAAAGTGGGGGTGGGTCTAAATCCTATCAACCAATAGGATTTAGACAAGTTTAGGATATTATTTTAACCTTATCAATTAGATTTAACTCTAAGTGAAATAATTTAACTTTTACCGTGTCTTTTTGTTTTCTTACACTATATGGTTAATACACTTACCATAACATGCCAAACGAACCCCAAATTGTTTATTATTAATATATATATCTTTATCTAAGTAATTTGGCCGAACCATAGATTTTTAGGAATAAAATAACAATTAGTAATATAATATTTTTTTAAAAACTATTTTATGTCAATTTTGACACTATTTAGTAATTGATTTTTTGTGAAAATCGTAACAGAATGATTAGTTCAAACAAAGTTACTTAAATCAATACTAACATGTAATATTAACCTATAAAATTAGTTTAATTCATAAAAAGTCTCAAATTGAATTTATTTGGGTATTTATAACATCAATTATGTCAATATTTCATTAATAAGATAATTACTACATCATCATTGTGTCATAAATAAATTAAATTATTTAATTTCTAAAAATTATAAATAAAATACCATTATGTAGGAAATCTTTTTTATCTTTATAATGAATATTTATAGTCGAATTTATCTTCTGTATAACCCCATATTAAAAATGATTTAATTATTAAACTTTTTTTTTAACTATTTTAACTCTTCTTTAAATAAATTAATAATAAATGTCCTAATCTAACCCAAGTGGGACTAAATGGTCATATTTTATTAATAAGGTTGTTTTTCGTCGAATTACACTTATCCAATAAAATTAGGACATGTGTTAGGGTAATAGTAATATCATATTTAACCTTAGTTACCCTATTTACTATTAACCGCGGTAAGAAAAAGTAAAAAGTTACTATTCACAAAAAAATTATTTTTATCTCATTGAACCACATTTTACTTATTGATATCAACCGTGTCTGTCGGATTTTCAAAATTCGATTCACAGAAGCGGTAAAATTAAGTTTTATGCAAAATTCAGTTTTTAACCTACTACTTAGTGGTTTCACTATTTATCAAAAATTAAACGTTTTTAGAAAAATACCAAAATTTCACCCTAGGATAATTTCGGTATTCCAAATCCAAAAATGAATTCCATTTTGAAAGATAAAATTTATAAAATTTCAAAAAGTGGTTATTACTATTCATAACGGCTAGTTTTAATAATATTTTAATAGCATATCATTATTTAGTGAAACTCGGTATTGCGTACGACGCAAGCTATCGAGGAAGGTCGTGATTGCATGTAAAGTAAGCCAAGCTAGTATGTAGTGAATGATTCCTTTGATGAATATATAAAAACAAAATATTACTCATAAAAATCTCCGGTGTTACATTCTACCCCCCTTAAAAAGAATTTCGCCCTCGAAATTCGTCACTTTGTAACAAACAGATGAGGATACTTCTCCCTCATCATATCCTCAAGATCCCATGTAGCTTCGTCAAGTTGGTGGTTCCTCCATAAAACATTCACCAATCGAGTGGTCTTGTTTCATAGGACTTTTTCACTACGGTCCAGAATCTCTATCGGTTGTTCTTCATAAGAAAGATCTTGCTCCAGCGGTACAACTTCTGAGCTGAGTACATGTGAAGGATCAGGTATGTACTTTCTCAGGAGAGATATATGGAACACATCGTGAACTTGAGAGAGATTCGGTGGAAGCGCCAATCGGTAAGCTACCTTTCCAACACGATCCAGTATTTCGAAAGGACCGATATATCTAGGGCTCAACTTCCCCTTCTTTCCAAATCTCATAACCCTCTTCCAGGGAGATATTCGTAAGAACACTTTATCACCCACTTCAAACTCTAGGTCTTTTCTTCGGTTGTCGGCATAACTTTTCTGTCGACTCTGAGATGCTCTTATGTGTTATTGAATAGATCTGACCTTTTCTGCCATTTCATCAATGAGATCAGGTCCTAATAGCTTTCTTTCCCCAACTTCATCCCAACAAGTTGGAGTTCTGCATTTATTTCAATAGAGAGCTTCATAAGGAGCCATCTGAATACTGGAGTGAAAGCTATTATTATAAGAAAATTCCACCAAAGGTAGGTGTTGATCCCAACCTCCTTTGAAATCCATAGAGTAAGCTCTCAACATATCTTCTAGGGTTTGAATTGTTCTCTCAGACTGACCGTCTATCTGGGGATGATAAGCAGTGATGAAACTCAACTCTGTATCCAAAGTATGCTGAAGACTTCACCAGAACTTCGAGGTAAATCTCGGATCCCGATCAGATATAATAAAAAGTGGTACTCCATGCAATCTTACCACTTCCTTTACATATATCCTGGAAAGCTGATCTAGAGAGAAATCCTCTCTAATAGCAATGAAGTGTGCAGACTTTGTAAGACGATCAACTATGACCCAAATAGCATTATTGCCTTTGGATGTTTTAGGAAGTCCTGTGACAAAGTCCATAGTGATGTTTTCCCATTTCCATTCGGGTATGGGTAATGGTTGTAACATCCCCTTAGACTTCTGTCTCTCAGCTTTAACTTGTTGACAAACCAAGCATCGAGAGACATATTCAGCAACATCTCTTTTCATTCCATCCCACCAGAAGTACTCTTTCAGGTCCCTATACATCTTCGTGCTTCCAGGATGAATAGAGAATGAAGAACTATGAGCCTCATCCAGCAGCTCCTTCTTTAATTCGGGGATGGGAGGAACACAAACCCGATTCATGAACTTTATTATCCCATCACAATCAAGGTTGAATTCAGGAACATTTCTCACCTTCTTTTGTAACTCTACATCTTCTTTCTGTGCCTCTTTAATCTTCACATGTATAGATGGTTGAACATTCATTTGAGAAAGATATGATTTTCCCCCTTCCATTATAATTCCAAGATCCATCCTTTGTAAATCCATAAATATTGGATCTTTTGTTATCCTCATCATGGATAAACTAGCATGGTCTTGTCGACTTAATGCATCTGCCGCCTTGTTTTCTTTCACAGGGTGGTAATGGATTGAGCAGTCATAATCCTTAATCAGCTCCAACCATCTTCTTTGATGCATATTCAGATCCTTTTGTGTGAAAATATACTTTAAACTTTTATGATCAGTATAAATATCACACCTTTCACCATAAAGGTAATTCCTCCAAATCTTTAATGCAAAGATTACCGCAGCTAACTCCAAATCATGTGTTGGGTAATTTTGCTCATGGATTTTCAACTTTCGTGAGGCATAAGCTATCAACATATCATTTTGCATAAGAACACACCCCAATCCCTTCTTGGATGCATCACTGTAGATCACAAACCTTTCTCCACTACAAGGCAGTGTGAGCACAGGTGCACTGGATAACCTTCTTTTCAACTCCTTGAAATTCTCTTCACATTCTTCCGTCCAGACAAACTTAACTTTTTTCCAGGTCAACTTGGTGAGTGGATTAGATAATCGTGAAAAATCTTTTACAAAACGTCTATAATATCCAGCCAAACGAAGAAAACTTCGGATCTCAGTTACTGTTGTTGGTCTCGACCATCTTTCGATAACCTCTGTTTTTTCTGGATCCACAGATATCCCCTCTTTTGAGATTATGTGACCCAAAAATGAAACTTTTTGAAGACAAATTTCACACTTGGTAAATTTGGCATAAAGCTTCTCCTTTCTCAAGGTCTTCAATATAATTCTCAAGTGATCTTCATGCTCTTCCTTTCTCTTTGAATATACAAGAATATCGTCTATAAAGACTACCACAAATTGATCAAGATAGTCTCTAAAGACTATATTCATTAGATCCATGAAGATAGCAGGGGCATTAGTAAGACCAAATGGCATCACTATAAATTCATAGCGTCCATACATTGTATGGAAAGCCGTCTTTGGTATATCCTCCCTTTTGACCCTTAATTGATGATACCCTGAACGAAGATCAATCTTGGAAAAGTATTGAGCTCCGCGTAGTTGGTCAAATAAGTCATCAATGCATGGGATAGGATATTTGTTCTTGATAGTGATCTTGTTAAGTTCTCGATAATCAATGCAGAGT
This sequence comes from Viscum album, assembly GCA_963277665.1. Taxonomy (NCBI): domain Eukaryota; kingdom Viridiplantae; phylum Streptophyta; class Magnoliopsida; order Santalales; family Viscaceae; genus Viscum; species Viscum album. The sequence goes on from CAUJRU010000359.1 coordinate 808,963, forward strand.
CTCATTGATCCATCTTTCTTCTTAACAAATAGAACAGGTGCTCTCCAAGGTGACACACTAGGGCGTATGAATCCCTTATCAAGATTCTCCTGGAGTTGCTTCTTCAATTCCTGCAACTCAATTGGGGCCATTCTATAAGGTGTCTTTGAAATAGGCAAAGCACCCGGTACGAGTTCTATTGAAAACTCAACTTCATGATTTGGTGGAAGACCCGGTAATTCCTCCGAAAAGACATCATCAAACTCCCGTACGATGGGCATATTCTTAATCATGAGTTTCTCACCAACCATTTGAGATAAATAACCTTCATTTAGTGGAATCAAGACCCATAAGATGGAAGAAATTTCCACTGGAAGGTTATATTCATCCTTGCATCGATAGACGATCGTATATTGATCTGGAATATGAAATTTGACTTCCCTTCTTTGGAAATTGATATGATATCCATGTAGAGAATGCCAATCCATGCCAAGAATCACATCAAATTCCACTAAAGGAAGTATCACAAGATTTGCAGGAAGCACTTTCCCACAAACTTCGATCAGAGAAGAATTATAAACTTTTGATGCGACTGTTGTGCCATTAGGTGTTGTCACAGCTTACTCAACATCTAATTGTTGAGTTAATATGGTGATACCCTTAGAAAATTTTTCAGAAATAAAAGAGTGGGTGGATCCAGAATCAAATAAAACATTTGATACTTTAGAGTGGATGGTAAGTGTACCTTTCACCACTTCGTTATCATACTCCACATCGCTGATAGAAATTGCATGTGACTTTCCTTTGTCTTTAGCCTTAAGATTTTGTTGACATCGGCCATCATCATCAACCCTTGGATTTGGGAATTTATTGGCATAATGCCCCATCTCCTTGCACTTGAAACATTGAAGTGTAGTAGGTTCATTCTGTGTATCACTTCCTTTGTTTGCGTCATTAGACATCTTCTTCCAATTATCGCGGCATTCAAATTCCTGATGACCTTCCTTTCCACATTTGAAACATTTACTTGTCCCTTTAAGAAAACTCCCTCCATGTTTCTTTCCACACTTTGAGCATAAGGGAAAGCTCATCTTCTTTTCAGTGTGCTCTTTAGATTTTCCTTTGAATTCCATCTTACTCTTCTTATCAAACCCATGTGACTGATGGGTTACTCCAATCTCCATCTCAACTTTGAGAGCACATCAAACGATTTCCTCGTAGCTATTGAAGTCCCTTATGGCTAACTCCCTTCGAAGACTTGGTTTTAAGCCACTAAAGAATCGACTGATCTTACTCTCAGGTTGGATAATAATACCAGAAGCGTACCTTGCAAGTCTTGTAAAATTTGCTTCATAGGTACCAAAAGATTCATCATCCCTTTGCATCAGTTCAAGAAACTCTTTCTCCATCTTTGTTTGGAGAATACGAGGGAAGTACTTATTGAAAAATAAGTTCTTGAACTCATCCCATTCCATAGACTCAATTTCATCCCTTTGCCTCGTATTCTTAATAATATTCCACCATTGATTAGCATCTCCTTCCAAACGACACACTGCTAGGATGACTTTATCATGTTCAGAACATTGAGGAACTGAAAATATCTTTTCAGTAGTACTAATCCATTGTTCAGCAACTAATGGATCAGTAGACCCGCTGAAAGAAGGTGGACGCTGCCTCATGAAGGATTCAACAGAATGTTGCTCCTTCCTTTGCTCGTTTGGAAGTCCTACATGATTCATAGCTTGAGAAAGTTGTGTGAGCATGGCTACAAGATTTTTCATTCCAGCTCCCATATCGTTTGGTTTCTCAGGGGGACAATCATTGCATTGCCCATTGCATTCCGCATTAACACGGTTCCTTCGGGTTCCAGCCATTGACTAAAACCAAGAAGAATAGTGTGAGAAACACTAATTATAATAGGAAAACCACATAATCAAGGATAAAATTTCACACTTAAGGTCTTATCCTAGGGTATTCATGGCCATTTCTAAAACACTAATATTGTGTTCTATGCTTAGAATTATCCTTAGGGTTCTTACTAAGACTTTCACATCATAGTTTCCAACGGTTGACTATACCTTTCCTCTGATACCAACTATAACGACCCATACTTTACATACATTGTTAATAATTCAAAATTGAAGCACACTTATTACAACATATGACAAAACCACAAAGGACCGTATAGGTATAGTGTCTTTAGAAATTGGGAAACATAAACAATTGGTTCATAAATCTTCTACAATGTCTCCCATTTATTTCATCATATATAGGGTCCCTTTTAGCATATTATACTTAATATCCATCTTCCTGACCTAGGGAAAAGAAAACATAAAAGGGTGAGCTCAAATGCTCAGCAAGGGCAAATAAAGGAAATAAAAATCATATCATATCTTTTTGAAAATCATAACCTGCAAAAGAGATCATAATATCTTAACATGGAATAAATCATAGTAGTGAAAATGAGATCCCCATAATCATAAAATGAAACTTGAAACTTTGTGTCATGCACACATAGTCATGGAAAATCATTTCTTGTTAGTTATGACTCATTGCCAAGACTATCTTAGTGGACAAAGTCCCTTTCTGAACCGAGTTCACTCCTCGTTTCAGTCCTGTATCACTGAACCGAAATAACCTTCCGTTCCAGCCATGTCTATCTCATGAGATATAAATCTTTACCCAATGCATTGGAGGGAGATATAGGTCCCACCCATCTTATAATGAATCCTTTCTTATGTGTGCCACATAATCATAAACCATACATCATAACGTAACCCATGTAATAAAAATGGGATTCTTAAACAACATGACATCATAAACCAATTCATATAAGATAAAGGAATTCATAAAAATATTTCCATCACAACATAATCAAATCCATGTAATAATAGGGATAAAAACTGAACCCTTTTATTATCTTAGATGGAAAATAATTTTGATAAAATACTTGAACTCCATTCTTAAGGAAAATATCCTTTCTACTTCAAAAACACTTTTCCTTTCATAACATGTCATAAAATTTTAAACTAAAAGAAGTTGATTAAAAATAAACTTGAATACTTGTAATGGAAGATTCTTGGAAATAATGTTTTAAGAATCCATTCATGCCGTATAAGTTAAAAAAACATTCTTCGTACTTTTGTCGGAAAAGTCAAAAAGTACCTCGTACGAAAAAACAACAAAAGATTCCTTTCATATTCTTTACTAAAAACTCACCGAAGGGTAAAATTGGATTTAAAATATTGTAAGTGGATGTAAACAATATTACATATTGAGGGAACATGTATGTGGATGATAAAATACACCCCAATAAATACTTACGAATAAACAATCTCGGATAAAAATGAGATTGTGATATTTCCCTTACCTTAGGTCCGATTTTCTTTGTACGTGTCCGAAGCTCCTGTATAATGGTTAAAATAATGTTATTGACTTATTCCAGAATCATACATATTGATATGATATCATATATGATCATATTCTTAGCTTCTTGTTAGTAATATTTCATTGTTACTTGTTACTCGGGTCTTTATTGCCTTTTGTTCTTATGTGTGTTTTGCCGAATAAATTATTATTCTTCTTTTAAGGTTATAGATAACTTATATCCAGAATGGTATTAGTGTAACATATATCATATTTATTCATTCAATTCATTTATATAATTACTATGTAATGATGATCATGTAGAACGAGTCGCATCACATCGTGGAGACGGTATTCCGTACGTATGCACGAGTGATGATATCGTTCCTATGATCATGGAATTGTATTGGAGTATATATATATTATTTCAGTATCAATATTAATTTATAATAATCAAAAATAGTTACTCATTACACCATTATACCCATCCTTGTAAGGTGATGGTGTAAAATAGATTACACCACGGCGTGGAGACGGTATTCCGTACGTACGCACGCACGATGATTTCATTTTTCCGTAGGATGGATAGAAGGTGAATTAGGGTTGTTTCATATTTATAATAACATATCAGTATGTAAGTAATACTGATGTTATTACTTTATCATGAAACAACTAAAGAAGAAGAAGTTGAAGAAGAAAGAAATTGAAAAGATCGGTAATGGATATTACCTCTTCTTTGGAACGCTTCTTTGAATCCTCCACTTAGGGAACTAAGATTGGTCTTTGAAGAAGACCAGGACCTCTAGGATTATTCTAGGGAAGTGGAGAGGAGAAAATGGCAGGGGTTGGACGAGCTTGAGTTCTCAAATTGGTGTGAGGAGGAGGTGGAGGAGGTGCCCTTTTATAAGGGAGGAGAGGGGCACCTTAGGAATATCTCAAAATATTATTTTATATTAAAGTCAAAATCGGATTATAATGGTTCCAAAGGGTTTTATTTCGAAGATAAAGTAGGTATGGGTCTAAATCCTATCAACCAATAGGATTTAGACAAGTTTAGGGTATTATGTTAACCTTATCAATTAGATATAACTCTAAGTTAAATAATTTAACTTTTACCGTGTCTTTTTGTTTTCTTACACTATATGGTTAATAAACTTACCATAACATGCCAAACGAACCCCAAATTGTTTATTATTAATATATATATCCTTATCTAAGTCATTTGGCCTAACCTTAGATTTTTAGGAATAAAATAACAATTAATAATATAATATTTTATTTGAAAACTATTTTGTGTCAATTTTGACACTATTTGATATATGATTTTTGTGAAAGTCATAACAGAATTATATGTTCTAACCAAGTTGATTAAATCAACAATAATATATCATAGTAACCTATAAAATTAGTGGAATTCATAAAAAGTCTCAAATTACATTTATTTTGGTATTTATAACGTCAATTATGTCAATATTTTATTAATAAGATAATTACTGCATCATCATTGTGTCATAAATAAATTAAATTATTTAATTTCTAAAAATTATAAATAAAATACCATTATGTATGAAATCTTTTTAGGTTTCTAATTAATATTTATAGTCGAATATATCTTATGTATAACCCCATATTAAAAATGATTTACTTATTAAACTTTGATTTTAACTATTTTAACCCTCTTTAAAATAAATTAATAATAAATGTCCTAATCTAACCCAAGTGGGCCTAAATGGTCATATTTTATTCATAGAGTTGGTTTGGGTCGAATTACACTTATCCAATAGAATTAGGACTGTGTTAGGGTAATAGTAATATCATATTTACCCTTAGTTACCCTATTTACTATTAACCGCGGTAAAAAAAAGTAAAAAGTTACTATTCACCAAAAAATTATTTTTATCTCATTGAACCACATTTTACTTACTGATATCAACTGTGTCTATCGGATTTTCGAAATTCCATTCACATAAGTGGTAAAATTAAGTTTTATGCAAAATTCAGTTTTTAACCTACCACTTAGTGGTTTCACTATTCATTAAAAATTGAAAATTTTCATAAAAATACCAAAATTTCACCCTAGGCTAATTTCGGTATTCCGAATCCAAAAATGAAGTCCATTTTGAAAGATAAAATTTATAAAATTTCAAAAAGTGGTTATTACTATTCATAACGGCTGGTTTTAATAATATTTTAATAGCATATCGTTGTTTAGTGAAACTCGGTATTGCGTACGACGCAAGCTATCGAGGAAGGTCGCAATTGCGTGTAAAGTAATCCAAGATAGTATGTAGTGAAAGATTTATTTGATGAATATATAAAAACAAAATATTACTCATAAAAATCTCGGGTGTTACACCCGGGACCCATGCCGTGACTACCCCATGCCCACCTTCCATTGTCCAGGGGTTGGTGACTAGCACCGGAAAGACACATCCCAAAAAGAAAATGCATTGCCATTAAGCCTAAATAAACACACATCCAACCACATGCCAACACAATAAAATGGGGAAACAAGTATTCCACTAAAACAAGGTTGAGTTCAAGTACATGTGCAAGTAAGTTGGCCAGAATAAAAACTCAACAAAAAACTAAAAACAGTAAATTACAAATGGAAACTCTGATGGCCATCCATGAAAACCCCACCTGATCATGAGAGTAGTGAAGACACTGGAATCTGAAGTTGTATGTCATACAGGCCTGGTCCTACTGGGCCCCACCAAGTCCACCGTCATATCGTCCACCAGTCCCATCCCTCCGATCACCTCTGTCAAAACGTTGATCGTCTGCACCAGACACAACACATACGGGTGAAGCCCTTGTAGGGGTGAGTATAAACATACTCAGAAGGGACTCAAAGACCCTCGAAGTTCTCTCAGTAATACACTAAGGGAAACACCAAAAAAAGTACCCCAGAGGTAAAACCACTAAGAAAGATCTCAACCACATAGAAAAAAGACAATGAAACAGCTCAAACTAGGTATAACTTATGCACAAAAGTAAAGTTTACTAGTCAGAAAGATAGATCATATTATTCTATCGAGAGGCACTGCTATTGATCTAAAAAAGGTCGCTAGGTGCTGACCTACAAAGGATCGCTAGGTGGTGACCCATAGAGGATCGCTTGGTGCTGACCCATAGAGGATCTCTAGGTGATGACGCACTCAGAGGATCGTTAGGTGCTAAACCACTAGCAAGTTCTCTTGGTGCTGAACCATAGAGTATTTATAGGTGCTGACCCATAGAGGATCGCTAGGTGCTGACCCATAGAAGATCACTAGTATTTCTTCATGCCACAGTTAACCACTGGATTCTCGCACTAATCACACTTGATTTCCAGAGGATCTACTCCTCAATCCATCATCCATATCTCAACCACCAAAAATTCCAATATATAAGTAACCTAAAGGACCGTCTTCTCGTAAGTATTCCAATGCAAAAGATGGTGCGTCGATCAGACGCCCAATTAGTAATTTATAGGACTTTTGTAATAATGGCCTGGATGGATTCAAGTTCTATCAAGCTAGAATATACGCCAACTTTGACCAAAACTATTGTGGAGTATCTAAAAAGAATTTCTCTATCACGAGGGTCCCATCTCCACTCATGATGCGTCAATCAGACGCCCTGTTTGTGAGATACATGTGTTTTAGTGAAAAAGGGCTCGGTCGGGTCAGGGTTCGGGCTGACCCAGTCAGACCAACCTGACCCGACCTGGTTTGGGGGTCCAACATGGGTACAGAATGGGTCCGGCCTAGCTGGTCTGTTAGGACCATGGGTCCTACTTGGCGGTGCCAGATGGCACCACCCGTTCGTCTAGCACGGTTGGCCAAGACGCTGACCATTTCCTCCCTCATGCGGCCGATACACCGCATGCTCCTAGTGCCACCAAGTAGCCTGGGATGCCACTCTTTAACTCGTCACCAACAGGCACACCAATACCCTCTACCCGCAGCTGCTGGCATGCGAACGGGACCTTCGACGGGTCAGTAGAGTTGCTTAGGTGGTCCGTTTCATTAACCACTTGCACCTATGGGTTTTATAGAACGCCACCATCAGTGTGATAACCTCAAACATTCCATTTCATCACATAGAAATTTATCCATGAAGAATGTATACTGAAGAGGGATTTGGTAATTTTTCATTAGGCATGCACCCTCCGCATTAGATGTTTTAAAACATAGAGTGTTCATAGATTTCTGTTCTCACATGTTATTAATAAATTCCTTTCAAAACCCCTTGTGAAACACCCTCCAGCAAGAAAATCCTACCCATAGATAAACATGTTCATCGGTTGATCCGCCTTCGTTGTTTTTGAATGAAGAATGGGGAAAGATCATAAATCACACATAATTCATATCCCCCTTACATGGATTCGTTTATTCTGCGGATGTTGAAGTATGCAATTCGCATTGTAAATTTTCAACCTCTGGATTCGATCCTCCAAAGTCCGTTTCTTCACTCATTATTCTTCATTAAATAAGGAACTTTCTGACGGTTCATTAGATATTTCCTGGAGATTCCTCATCTGCTCTCCAAGAGATAATATTATTAATAAAAGAAACATATCATATCATTTTAAATTACATTGAAAAGTTGCATCATTAAGGACACTCATTAATGTCCTTCACTAATCATAACATTTAAATAAATTCATTAAAGAATCTCGTTTCACCGTATTGTCACCACTCAACAGATTGAAAAAATAAAATAACGTTGGGAAAGTTATTTTCTTATTTTCTTTAAAAAAATTATGAAAATTAACAATTTTTTCTGACCCTTGCCGGTCGATCTTAAGCTTCACCTAAGAAAATATCATCACTATGATTTCAATAGTTCCCTTAGATTTCAAATCTGAGCACCGATTCAAAAGATAGAAAACCCCCTTACATGTTTACTAAACATACGATAAAAAAGTTAAAAAAATTAACTTTGACCCTTGACCTGATCTAGTTGATCTTAGGCTCCACCTAAAGGGAACACGCCCCCACGAGCTAAACGATACTCATAGACTTTAAATACAAATTTTCATTATAGAAGTTATAAGGATTTAAAAATAAAATAATTTTTATTTAATTATTTTATTTATGGCCAAAACTAACATTCACTATTAGGCCGTGCCGGCCAATGTTTGGACCTACATAAGGAAAATATATCCTCATAATCTTAGATGTGGTCTCATATTTTTAATCTGAGTCACCATTCATGAGTTATAAGAATTTTAAAAATTAAAAAATTTTATTTAATTATTTGTTTTATGGTTATGAAATTTTCGGGTTTTCTCACTAGAGGTCTGCACCGACAAAACATAAGTCAATCCTAGGGTAAAACTGCCATCCTGAATGCAACGATGCCCTCAGATTTCTGATTTTGGAACCCTTTTATGGTTTATTCCACTTTTTTCAAGAAAACCACTCACGTACACTATTTAAATCCTAACATTTTTTGACAGGTCATTCCGGGCACTTCATGCCTTATAATTGCACGCCTTCTCAGCACCTGGTCTAGAAATAATACCATATAAGTAAAAAAATTATATAAAAATTCTGAGACATTACATTCCCTAAGAATAATTAATTTTTATTATTATTAATGTAAATGAATGGTTATATTAGGGATATAAATTATACTCAATTTGATTATTGATCAAATAGTTTTATCCTTACAGACAATAAAAATTTCATTTTGAAGTTATATTTTCGAATTATATTAAATTACACTGAACAAAAGAGTCATTAGAACATAATATTTGGATAGTGAATTAATATCTTGCAGGGTGTCTTTAAATTCTATGGGACTAACCAGATTTAATAATTTATATAGACTCACACAACCTAACTATATATGTAGTATCAACCATGTTCCAGTGTCGAACCAAAAAGGATAAAGTGTATGTGTTAAATTAATAATGTAAACTATAATTGAATTTATTGATTCATTTGAAGGAATGAGAAATAACGGTTGGGTTGATTGGGTTGAAATTCAGTATGGGTGACATGCTAGGTTTAGTGAAATTTAGGTTTGTGTGTTAGGGAATCATTTTTTATGGTTTTATTCTGTTTTGGTGTTGGAATTGGGTTAGAATATGTCTGTGGTCTGGGCACCCTCCCTAAATAATGTTATTTCACAATTGCAATTGTCGTCTACTTAGTGAAAACAAATAACTAGTTAACCAGGAACCTTATTTAAAAACAACCAACCTAGCTTGTATAATGGTCATACACAAACTAAGATGGTTAATTGATGCAAAAAAATAATACTCTTCCAATCACATACAATGGTCATGCAATTTCAAAAAAAGGAGATTAGAATTTTTAAATGGTGTTCTCAAGAACACAAAATGTGAATAATATAAATAAAATAATCCCTATACACACATACCCCTATAATCACATCACCTATAACTGAGTGGATAACTCTCTCATCATGAGAGAGAGATTCATGGGTACCCAAGGAAGAATGATGACAAAGAGGGGCTCCATATCATCACTTCATTTTCCACTGGTGTTGCACTTTCTCTTTTTTGTCCCAAAGGGTATTTGAATGGTGGATGGAGGCCTATTTTTATAGCTAATGTCATAAACGTGGCTTGCAACATTAGTTTTATTTTTCCCACGTCACTGTAATCACAATGTGTACTTGGGTAACACTTGAGGTAGCTCAAATCTGATTTCCCCTCTGAGTTGCGTGAATCTCAAATGTTGTTTTGAAACTTTGACTTCTATCACAACGTGTACTCTTTACTCATGATGTATGACGGGAATTCACAGAAGTATTCATGTCATGACTTGTCCGGTGTAGCTAATTCTACTTGAATAAGTCACAACATGTACTTATGTTACCCGTCATGTAATCTTTTTGCTCCATTTTCTAGCTCTTATTTTCCTTTAGAAATCTTGTGTTGCACCTCTTCGCTTCGCTCGTGGCATGAAGGGTATTTTTTTACTATATTTTCTCCACTTTTCATTCCTTTTCAAAAACTTTTTGTTTCCTGTGATAAAGAATAAATACACATAAAATTATTCCAAAATTAGCAATATTATTCAATTAAATAAAAAAAATACATTAAAACAATCTAAATTTTATGCATGAAACATTCTTATCAAATTCCACCACACTTGAATTCATCCTTGTCCTCAAGGATGGAATCTCAAAATACTACAAAGTACGTTCACCTTACCATGATTCAAATTCAATTTCAACAAAAAAAGTTGATCAAATGAAAAATTAAATTTTCTAGCATCCCATATAAATATTCATAAATACCACATTTTTCAATTAAATATATCAACCATGTATTTTAATATCCCCCTTTAAAATAGCCATTAATTTTCAATCATTCATTTTCATTTTTGAATTTGTTTTTAATATGTATTACTCATTCAATTTACCTCACATGCAATTTTTTTCTCATCATCAGGGTACAAATAAAAATATATTTCAATACATACCTCAAAAACATGTAACATACCATTGGATTTTAATACATCTAACATATCCACCATGTAAAGAAAGATATTACAGTTAATCATGAGGTATTTACCATTAAGGTTCAAATGACTCTTAGTATTTAGGGTAGGTAAGTAAATGATATATAAATCATGGCTCAGGAAGGATGTTAGACTCTAAATCATTTTAAATAAAAATAAAAAATAATCCCAATGATTAGATCCCTTTACAAATGTCATCTCTATATTTCCACCAAAAAGATCAATGTGGGATCATGATACATATATGTGAAATGTTAGAATCAAACATTGTTGCCCTTTTTTTTCTATTTTTGAAATCTATTTGCATGAAAAATCTCACATCAATTACCTAACCACATATGATGAAAAATCACCAATCTAGAAAATGTTGATTTTTGATACTCCTAAGACACAACACAATCTTTTTTACTTTTTTTATATTTTTTCATTAAATGTTTTTAGTAAAAGAGATGACTAATAAAATATAATAAAAGACTCAAGGCCTCCCCCTATATCATAATAGAAAATCCCACAATAAAATATCCATAATAAAATATATCATGATACACCTAATAATGTTCCTCCCCCAATATTATTATTTTAAATACCATGAAAAACATTTAGAGGAAGGTAGGCATGGATAAAATTGTCTTATAACATAGCTCATTTCCTAACAAGGCAATTCATAGATTCTATTGGGTTAGAAATTATTAATGCAAGGTTGGTCTTAAGATAATATCTAACAAAAAAATTACTCAATCATTTTAAAAAGTGACCTTGTTCAGTCGTAGCTTTGATAATATGAAAATAAAGTTCTAGAAGAAAACATGTATGGGTTTCTCAAGAAATATCAAAAGAAAGAATGGGAAATATTGGTTAAGAGGATGTCTGAGGAATGAGATGGATAGTTGAAAATTACTCATAGAAATTTAGATGAATAATTAAATCAATGAATGAAACCATTAGGAATTAAAAACATAGGCAATTATTAGAAAAATATCATTTATAATGATCAATATACTTCCCTAAATCATTCTTTTTTCAGATCATAATATACATGAGTATCTATACTAATTGTTTTTTCCATTTTTATCCTTAAAATTTATTGAAAAAGGAATTTAAATACATGGCATTGTTTTTTTCTAGGTATTTTATGTCTCCAAGATCATTTGAGTAGAGAATGAATATATTATAGGGAATGAAATTTACAGTTAGTGTTCTAAATAATTAAAATATGTGTAATACAATGGATAATTAAAAAAATAAAACTCTCACTCCCCTTGAATTAATGTTTTGATAAAGGTTTTACATGTTTTGGTTTAATCCTTTCATGATGTGTAATTTCACATAACAACATGTAATTCCTCCATAGCTTCTTCTCCTACAACACACCTCTACTTTCCACCTGCATTGATGGTCCTAAAAAACAAAAACAACCGATGAAATCACCTTCCATAATAATGATATTTAAAAAATATTTTTGGATAACTACTTTTATCATAAAATGAGAACATAAATAAAATACTAAAAACTCTAGTTTCCTCCTGGGAACACTTTTGTTTATTGTTGTTGGCTTGAACTTACCTATCTTAGGTGATTAATATTATGAAAGAGATTACCAGATCAGGATCTATAAAATGTATAATCCTTCATTCTTTAGTGTAGATTTGTCCTCTCCATTTATCTGAAATTGGGTTTAATCTTCCATTGTTAAAAAACATTTCTATCTCCTTTGGACCAATCCAAAAGTTCTTATCTCTTCTAGAAAAATCAAACAACAGTTTAATGACATCCCAAACTTGTTCTCCTTCTTTGAATTACTCTTGAATAAATTTTCCTCTCCGATATTTATCCATTTACATCACTTTCTTATCTTTATTCATATAATTCTCACTTTCTCCCTCACCTTTTACAAAAACTACTTCCACACTTCTTCCATGGATAAAAGTTTCCTCTTCTTTCATCAAATTCTCTGAAAACTCATCAACTTGTTTCTCTAACTTCTGCATTTCTTGGTGAATATTGAATTTTACCTATGATACTGCAACTCTCAAACTCAACTCTCTATTGTGAACATAAATATGTACTATTTTTGTTTCTAGGAATGGTCTTCCCAAGATTATTGAGTGCTTCCCTTCATCCATGTCCATCACCATAAAATCCACCAGAAAATAGAACTAATCATCTTATATGATGACGTTTGTTGAGTCAAAACATGTTTGGACTTTCCAATTGATCTTTTTGTTTTGGAAATCGAAAATTGTTTATCATATATGTTATATTCTCTTCATAATCACATATATCATAATCATATATATAGTTACTTTATAATTTTAATAATAGATTTTTTTATCCTAACCACACAGTATGTTGTTCTACATCATAATAATTTACTATTGTTTTAAAATCGTAATCACATATATCATAATCATATACTGTTGTTTTACTATCATAATCACATGTATCATAACCGGGTTATTTGTAGTATTCATTTTATGAATCATAAAAAAATGAATCATAAACATGTTATGTATCGTATTCATTTTTTGCATCATAACCACATACATCGTAACTAGGTTATGTATCATATTCATATTATGCATTATAACCATATGCATCATAACCAGGTTATACATCATAATCATATTATGTATCGTAACCAAGCATCATAACTAGAATATATATCATAATCACATCATGCATCCTAACCCTGTTATGTATCATAACTATGATATGAATTGCAACCACGATATTAATCGTAACCACGATATGAATCGTAACCATGATATGAATCGTAACAATGATATGCATCTTATCCCTGATAAGCATCATAACCGTGTCATGTATTATAACCACAATATTCATTTTAATCATGATATACATCAGAACCATGTTATTTATCACACTCATGTAATGCATTAAACTTATATCTTACTTCAATACTGCATACATGATTTTCATTATATTTCATCTTACTAATTCATTTAAACGTTTGTATTTATTGTTTTCTAAATAAAAAGTTGTCATTGAGTTAGTTATATACTAATCAAAACTATGTCATGTATTCCATTTGTTTGGTCTATGATAATTCTAGGTGTCCATGTCTCTATGAAATTTTTCAATGAAATATGCCTTTTTGAGGAAATATGGCCATTGAAGCCTGAGGCCTATAAATAAGAGGCCATTCAAACCAAACATATTAACATTTTATACTTCCAAGTTCTAGAGAGAAACTATGTGACATCTCTCTCTATTTGTGTGAAATCCTTTAATATACAATAGAAGAACATCTTGATCCAATTTCTTGTATTTATATAAGTTATTTTTTTCGCTTTGTGTGAACAATCATTGTGATAATGATTGAGGGATTATAGGGATTGAAAGACATTGGTACTTATGATTCTATCTAGGGATTTCATGTATTTTAAAGACATAGGTGTCTATTACCTTCTTAATTGAGGGATTCTGGGGATTATAAGATATACGTTCTGATAATCATAACGAGGGCTTAACCTGGTGGTGGTAAGACAATCCTTTTATCCTAGGTGAAGGGATACGATACTCTTTGGGATAACAGATTGCAATACCTTTACATTTCCTCTTCTATTTGTAATAGAAAGGGAATCATTTTGTTTATTCTCTCTATTCATATTATATCTTATTTTAATTGTTTCAATTACAATTCATTCATTACATACTATATAATATAATCATTTAGTTTTTTATTACTCTGATCATTGTATTCAATTCAAATACAATTGTTTCTCATTAGTTGTGGTATTACATCATATCATATCCATCAGATCCAAGACCCATATGGTCATTTTTATTGGTTTTGAGTTGTATTAGTTTAATACCCCTTAAAATAAGAGTTTAAATACAATGGTTTTAAACCTACAATTCACCCCTCTTATATTGTTCCATCTAATATAAATTTGCATCTATATTTTTATCCAACAATTTGTATCATAGGAAGGTTTCCACTGATTTGTTTGAGTTTATTTGTTTCATTATTTAAGAAAATTTTATTTCTATTACAAATATTTTTTTTTATATTTACTCACTAAACTAACATGTGAAGTGGAAAAGTATTGTTTTATAAGATGTAAAGAATGAATATTGGATCAATTGACAACCTAACCCAACTAGACTGCCTATTTTTTATGGGAATGATAATGAGTACTAGAGAGATCAAATGAAGACTTTTTTTATAAACACCAGAGTGAACAAATTTTTCATGCTTACTGGAGATTACAAAATATAAGACAAAGAAGTTATAACCTTCACCAACCAAGAGAAAAAAGAATATCAATTGAATTACATGGTACACAATACATATTTGTGTTCTATGAATAGGAATATATAGAGTCAAATATCTTCTTGTGATGATACCAAATATATTTGGATGAAACTTGACATTACTCATTTTATGGATTCCAAAGTTATATTAACTAGAAGACCAATGTTGAGAGCTGAATATTATAGATTTTTATTTCAATATAGAGAACCTGTTTTCATTATAAAACAATGATTTATGACCATTTTAGACAATCTTTAACCTATGGGATAAAAGGGTCTTGATGATGATGTTATTATGGACATGATTACTGATATAATTCCTAATTAGTGGGAATAAAAAAGGATAGTTATCGATGAGAATGGGAAAGTTACTCAAATCACTCTTGATGAATTATTTGGAACTCTCTTACAGCGCGAGTCAAGAATGAAAATAGATTTAGATTTAATAAGAATAAGAATGTTAGTGAAAGTGTATCCTTTAGTACTAAATCTTAATCCAAGACTCGAGAAAGGGTAAATAGATCCTAAGCTAAGAAGTCTATTGTTATATCAGAATCTAGTGGAAGTGATCATTTAGAGAATTAACTAGACAATCTTTCTCGAAGAATGAAAATGATTTTTGGAAAGAATGATTTTCCGTATAGATTCAAATAGAAATAAAGGAAATAAAAGGAAGACTCATAAGTAACTTTTTATGAATGTAAAATAGAAGGTCATATTAGACCAGATTGTCATTTACATAATATAAAATGATAATTGGAGTACAAGTGGTGGGGATTCATCAGACGAATATTTTGAATTTGATTCTTTCGGCTAGAAGAATATTATACTTATAGCTAGACTACCTATTAAAAATCATTGTATCATGGATAAGGTACACAATGAAAAATATATTACAAATATATATTTAAATTCAAATTAACCTGATGAGAAATATTTCTACTCTTTGGATGAAAAATATTCCTTAGCATAGGATAATTTACCTTCTTTTGAAGAAGTATCCAGATTTTCTAAACTACTTAACAATGAAAATTCCAAACCTAAGAAAATGATTGATAAGGAAAATTATAGAATAACTATTCTTAAAAAATAAGTATCATATCTTTCAAAATATCTTTATCATAAAACTATTGATTTTGATAATATTTCAAAAAAACATATCAAAGTAAATTACAAGAAGGAAAAACATTCTATGGAATTTTAAAAAAAAATTTTGATGAAATTTTTTTTGAAACAAAAAAAAATTGGAAAATAATTTCTCGTGAGAATGATAATTTAGTAATTAAACTAAAATCTGAAATCTTTTCTTTTAAGAAACTTTTATCAAATTTCACTACTAGATGGAAAGAATTTGAAAAAAAATCATTCTCAAATTCATCCTCCAAGGAATAGTTTCGAAATTGGTTATACTCATTCAAAATCGGTTCTAAGTCATAAATATTTTTTTCCCCAAAGTGATCCATTATTTACTAAATGTCAATGTGGTGGAAATTGGGAAATAAATTGTTCTCTTAATAAAACCTAATATTCGAATTTCATAAATCTCATTTTGAAAAATAAATGTGGATTCCTAAAAATATTTTATCTATCATTTTTTGATACAAAACAAGTTTGTGTTTAGAAAAACTAACTGTTTATTTTTTTTGAAAATGTAATGTGTACCAACTATAATTATATTTGGTACATGGATAGTGGTTGCTCTCAACATATGACCGGAAACAAATGTTTCTTTGAAAAGATCATTGAAACGAAAGATGGAATAATGAATTTTATATATAATGCTTAAGGAAAGATCATTGTTATGAGTAAATTTTTTCCTTTATGAAAAGTTATAATTTCAATTGTTTTCTTCTGAAATGTCTTAAGAACAACATTATAAGAAT
This sequence comes from Viscum album, assembly GCA_963277665.1. NCBI lineage: Eukaryota > Viridiplantae > Streptophyta > Magnoliopsida > Santalales > Viscaceae > Viscum > Viscum album. The sequence goes on from CAUJRU010000359.1 coordinate 825,956, forward strand.
AAGTTAATTATGTGATGAAGGTTACCTTGTGAATTTTAAGGATGATAAATGTTTAGTTCAAAATTCCATGGATGAATTCATTATTTCTACCCATAGGAATGAGAATGTATACTAACTTAACATAGAATACCTTAAGAGACAAAAATTACCATGATTAAGTGAAATGTAAGACCAATATAGGTTATGGAATATAAAGTTACACCACTGTAATCATAGGAACCTTTGTAAACTCTCATTGAAAAGACTTGTTAAGGATCTACCAGATCATAGAATTGATTCTTCAAAAGTTTTTGACCCCTGTCAATATGGGAAGCAACATAAAACTATATTTAAATCAATTATTTATGTTTCAACTTCTAATTCATTACAGTTAGTTCACATGGATTTTTTACATCCTATACAAACTGGAATTATTAGAGGAAAATACCATGTATTGTTTTTACTTGATGACTACATCAGATTTACATGAGTCTATTTTATTGAAATGAAATATGAATCGTTTTTATATTTGAAAACTTTTATATACAAACTTAAAAATTAGAAAAACCTACCACTAATAACTATTCATTGTGATCATAGAGGAGAATTTACAAATTTGGATTTTGAAACTTTTTGTAGTAAGAAAGGAATTACTCACATCTTTTAAGCACCAAGAATCCCTAAGAAAAATGGTTTGGTTGAGAGTAAAAATCATATTATTCAGGAAATGACAAGAATCATTTTGATTGAATACTCAATTGCTAGTAATTTCTAGGTTGAAGCTATAAGTACTGCATGTTATATAATAAATCAACTTTTGACTAGAACTTTTCTTAATAAAACACCTCATGAATTGTGGACTTGCAGAAAACCTAAAGTATCATACATTATAATATTTGGATGAAATGTATTCGTATGTAATACTAAAGATAACATATATAAATTCACACCCAAATCTTATGACGGAATCTTTCTAGGTTATTCCACTACTTCTATGGATTATAGAGTTTTTAACAAAAAACTATTTTACTATTGAGGAAACAATGAATATTGAATTTGATGAAACTATCCCATTTGTTTTTACACAACTCCTACCTATATTAACAGATGTGATTTCACCAAATTATTATCAACACTTGATTGTAAAATCTTCTGAAAAGGGAAATACTCAAGAAAATGTCTTTGAAATATTTACCCTAGATGACTTTCTATCTTTTTCAAGGAACAGGTTTAACAGAACCCAAATCAATTATTTCTTAGAAATCATCCTAGTGATAATATTAGTGGTGATGTAAATCAACCCATAAGGACAATAAATTACTTGAGAAATGAAATAGTTCATATTTATTTTCAATCTCAATATGAACCTAATGCTTCGAATGAGACCTTAGGTGATGAATATTGGATTAATGAAATGAAAGAAAAACTAAATGAATTTTAAAGGAATCAAGTCTGGAACATGGTTGAAAGATGTAAAGAAACAACTTTAATTGGTGTAAAATGGGTTTTTAGAAACAAATGTGATGAAAATGAAGTCATTATATAAAATAAAGTACTATTTTCTGATAAAGGATATAATCAATAGGAGGTAATAGACCATAAAGAAACCTATACTCTGGTAGCTATACTTGAATATTTTCGTATTTTGTTAGCCTTTGAAGCATTCTTTAACTTTAATATTTTTCAAATAGATGTAAAATGTGCTTTTCTAAATGGTTTTTTTCAAGAAGAAGTTTTTGTAGAACAACCTCTAGGTTTTATTTACTCAAAACATACTAATCATTTTTTTAAACTTAACAATGCTTTTTATGGCCTTAAATAAGATCATAGGTCTTGGTATGATAGACACATAGGGTATATTTTACCAAAGAATTATGAAAAAGGTACTGTAGATCCAACGATTTTCATAAAAATGGGAAAAACATTTTGACTGTTAAAATCTATGTTGATGACATTATATTTGAATCAACTCATCAATACCTAACTGATTCTTATGCAAATTTAATGAAATTTAAGCTTGAAATGGGTATTATGGGTGAGTTAAAATTCTTTTTATGTTTTTAAATCACTCAAAAAATATAAGAAACCTATATATCCCAAAATATGTATATCAAATATTTAATTAAAATGTATGGATATGACAACACAAGAAGTATGAGCACTCTAATCGATTCCTCAAATACACTTGACCTTGATGAAGCTGGTAAACTAGTAGATCAAGCATCTTTTAGAGGTATGATAGTATGTTTGTTATAATTAACTGCTAATCATCCAGACATAATGTTTTTAGTATGATTTTGTTCAAGATATCAATCTAATCCAAAATAATCTCATTTAAAAGCAATGAAAATAATTTTTCGCTATGTAAAGGGAACTATGGATCTAGGACATTTCTATTCTTTGTTAAAATATTTTGTTTTGAAATGATTTTTGGATACTGATTTTATTAGTTGTGAAATGGATAGAAAAATTATATCTATAACATGTCATTTCTTATGAGATTCATTATTTTCTTGGTCATTAAAAAACAACATTCATTAGCACTTTTTGCTGCTGAAGATGAATATGCAGTAGCTGGAAGTTGTCGTGCTCAAGTGTGGTATTGGCAACACACACTCATTGACTATAGAATGAGTTTTTCCATAACTAAAATACTATTTGATAATATTAGTGCCATTTCTCTTAGTAAAACCCTAAAAGTCACTCATGTTCAAAACACGTAGATATTAGGCATCACTTTCTAAGAGATCAGACTAAAAATAAGAAATTGTTTTAAAATTCATCGGAACACAAGAACGACTTGGTGATATTTTCCCAAAACTGTCATCTTCTGATAGATTTGAATAAATTAAAAAGAAACTAAGAATGATCACTTCAAATTAATCATTCATATATATTTCTTGTTTAAACCATATACTTACATTAAGTTACCCCTTTTGAAAGGGGGAGTATACATATCACTTATTAGTTTTACATTTTATTGGTTTCAATCTTTAGTTTTACATTTTATTCTTTTCACTTAATATTTTTACTTTCGTCAATTTTACTTTTATCAGTTTTACTTTTAATAATTTTTACATTTATCATTTTTAGTTTTATCCATATTACTATTATCTTTAGATTTAATCGGTTTTACTTTTATCAGTTTTACTTTAATTAGTTTTACACTTTAATTGGTTTTATATTTTATCTGTTTTATTTTTTTCAGTTTAAATTTTTATCAGTTTTTTTCATTTTTATCGGTTTCATGTTTATCAATCTCATTTTTATTGGTTTCATTTTATCGATAATAGATTATTTTTTGTATTAGATTATCAGTACTAGATTATCGGTTTTGGATTATTATATCGGTAATCGATTATCAATATTAGACCATTTTTATCAGTTTTATAATTCCAATTAATCTCATTTTTTATGTATTGTTTGTATTATTTTTATAAGAACAATATACTGAAACCGATACATATATCTTGATACTCTGAAAGGTACAATTTCAAAAACTATATTTTCCTTGTTCAAATAGATGTTTTTCAATTATTTCATTTAAATCTTAATCAAATTCATTCTGAATATGTTTTTCTTTTATAGAAAACCTTAAGAGTTTGAAGTCATTCTCGACCATTGGATATTTTAGATCTAAACCTGATTGTCTATTTCCTTTTTGAAGATCTCCTTCCTACCTATCCAACAACGAACTCATCTAATTTTCTCTAATGTCCTGATGCTATATGAATACTCAGCAAGGTTTGTAATCAGTTTTTACCTCATTTTTCATAATTAGATAGCTACATATCTTTCATAACAAAAAAATCATAATGGTTCAAGATATTCTCTCATGTTTAAGTCAAATACTTCATCAACAAAGAAAATGTCTCCAAAATATTTCTCTTCCATGACCTTTCGAGGTGAAATATTAGTCTCTCGATACTTTTATGATACTTTTGAATCAACTTTGAAAAATATAATAAGATTTTATGGGTGGGAATCTATTTGTGTTGAAAGACCGAATTCAAACAAAGATTTTGTGAATTAAGTGGAAGTGTTGAAATTTTATAAAATAATGGAGGAACACAATGGTCTCATGATTTCATTTATGATGTATGAAAATAAATATACAATCTCTATAAATTTGGAAGATACTTTCTTAGGTGTTCCATATGAGGGTGATCCCATATTTATGTCCCACAAACTACTGGAACATGATTAGACTTTTTATCACAGAAAATATGAATAATCTCTTTTTGAGATTCATGAGGATAAGAGAAAGGCTAGTCATTTATCAGGTGATAATCTACTCAAATCCCTTTTGGATTCATGGATTTTTTTTAATAAGAAAGGTTACAAGGAAACATCGAAACTTTTAGATGTTTATGTGCTTGACTATTTGGTGAATATGAGAAAGTTAAATCTAATGGGATTCACATTTGGACAATTAAGAAGATTAAATATGGTTCCATAAAGCCATATTTGATCAGGTTTCCCACCATTCTCCGTATTTTTTTGAAGTAATGCATGAGTTTACACAATATTTAAATTAAATTTGAACTGAAATCTTTCAAGTATTCTATCATCAGTAAGGATAAAATAGTAATACTTAAGTTACGATTCAATCCTAATCCAAAAAAGTTTGAGAAAGATAAAGAAGCTGAGAAAGGGATGAAACTAGCTAAAGGGAGTGAAAAACCATCTAAGACCTATAAATAAACTTCAATTAAAATAATGGTAGGTAAGACTACAAACCCCAAAAATTAAAATATACAAAAGGCTATTTAAAATGAGGTTGTGGCAGAGTAGTGGAAGAAAATGAAGATATGAAAGAAGGGGATCCTCAATTTGTTTTGGATCCAGATGAAGCCCTTGTAATGAAAATATGATCTGGGGAATATTTATAAGTAGAAGAAAGGAAGAAGAGAATGAAGGAGAGAAAGGCCCAAGCTATTGAAACTGATAGTCATATCAAAATAGTCGAGAAAGACTAAACTATAATTTTAATAAGGTATCCACTTGTTCAGAATCAATCGGATCTAGAAGAGAATGGAAAAGTGATAAAGGCATCTGAACAATCGACTACACAGAGTCTCATTCAAGAATCAAAAGAAGAAGAAGAACAAGAAGAACAAGGGGAATAAGAACAAGGTTAAGAAGAAGAAGAAGAATTGTAAGAGAAAGAGGAGGAAAACAATAGATACCATTCATTAGATTAATCAATAGTTCCATCCTTTAATTTTCATTCTCCTGATCCCCAGCCCGCAAAAAGAGTCTCTCAAAAGGTTTCTTCCAATAAAGTCATTCAAATATCTGATAATGAAGAAGAAGATGAGTTTGATAGGAATCGGGATCATCCAGCTAAATATATCAGCACTAAAACCCATTTCGGTGATCTAGCTGAATACACTGAAGATAGAGATTATAAAAGATCAATCACATTGAAGGGAATTCAATACATCGAACAAGCTTTGAACAGATTGGAAACGGTACCGTTCATCCCAAATATTTATGCTAATATAGAAATCCTTTCAAATAGTTATAATAAAAGAAAAAACTCTATCATGACTCTGATGTATAGGTTTCTAAATCATGAAGTCAATTTCAAAGTGTTCAAAGAACGTGTTTCTGAGTATAAAAAGGATTGTGACAAGGTTGTCAAGTGGTCGTATAACATTGATAATAGTCTTATGAATCATGTAGAGAAGTTGGATGAATTGGTGAACTGGGTAAATGATCTAAACTCTATCTATCAAAAGTTGGTTGCTGATTTGAATGATAAAATTGAATCCTTTCAATTACCTGGTACCTCAAAACAAATAGAATATAAATAGCTTGATCGTCTAAATGAAAAATTAGAGAATGAATTTAATGAGGTTGTTTTTCTCCCGAATAGTGTTGTAATTTTTGAGAAGGCCAACGTAGTTATAATAGAGGATTTCAATTCTATGGAAGCAAGGTTTAAAGCATAAGAAGCAATTAATCAGCTTCTAAAACAACAACACCAGAAGCAAGAAATGTTAATTATATAAAATAATTTGAATATGAAGGCTCAACAATAAGCCCTTTATAAATTGATGGAGTATAGAAACGAGTTCAAGAATATGGGTCTTTTCCATGTTCAACCTCATGGAAAATAAAAAGGGAAAAGAATGAATTTTTGAACTCTTGTTGTAATAAAAATTTATTTCATTCCAAGTAATACTTATTGTTTCATACTCAGTTTCTCTAACTCTTTGTAGGAATTGAATGTTTTCCCTTATTCTTTTTGAAAATCCCAAAGGGGGAGAATATTTTAGAAAAGAATAAATTGTTAAATAACTTATTAAGGGAGATAACTCACAAGTAAAATTAAAGAGAATACAATCCCTAGTGATTTGTTTAAACCTAGGATGAAATTAGTTGTATTCATTATTAATTTCAGAAGAGTTACTGAACTCAGGGGGAAATAAGTATTTATTGTATGTATTGGTATGTGCCTTCCAAAAATGGGGTGATTGTTGAGTCAAAACATGTTTTGACTTTCCCATTGATCTTTTTGTTTTTGAAATCACAAATTACATAAAATTTTCATATATGTAGTATTCTTTTCATAATCACATATATAATAATCAAAAATATTGTATCTTAACAATTTTAATCATAGATTTTGTTTTCCATCATAACCATACATGTTTTTATTCTACATCATAATAATATAAGGTTGTTTTACAATCATAATCACGTATATTGTAATCATATATCATTTTTTTACAATCATAAACACATGCATCGTAACCAGGTTATGTTTTATATTCATGTTATGAATCATAACCACATGCATCATAACCAGGTTATGTATCGTATTCATTTTATGCATCGTAACCACATACATCATAACCAGGTTATGTATCGTATTCATATTATGCATTGTCACCATATGCATCGTAACATTATTATAAATCGTAATCATATTATGCATCCTAAACATGCACCGTAACCATGCAATTCTAAAAATAAAATATTTACCAATGGTTTGAAACCATTGTTATGGGCATCAAAACTATTGGTATACTATATACCAATGGTTTTTCAAACCATTGTTTATTAACATATTGCAAAAGGTTTATACCAACGGTTTTTCTCTAACCGTTGGTATATGACAGTTTAATCTTTAGTATGCCAATAGTTTTCTTAAAACTGTTGGTATATATTTATACCGATGGTCTATTAACTATTTGGATATACAGTTTATATATAGTTTACCAATGGTTTAGAAACCGTTGTTATATATTATTACCAACAGTTCCTCAAAACCATTGGTGCAAATATTCTGGAAATACAATTACCAACGGTTTGAAAAAACCATTGGTAAAACAATTTTCATAATAAGCTTTTCCAATAGTTTAAAACTGATGATATTGTATATTTCTAGAAATTAGAACTATAGCCAGCACAACATCCACCCATACCCTCCACTACATACACCTGAAGACACACCTCCAAACAACACTTATAATAAAACAAAAAGACACCTGCAAAGAACATAAAAACACTACACTCTTCCAACCATGACATGTTCCACAACAGAGTCTTCCCAGTTTCAATCTTCATAAAATACCCTATTAATAGAATTAACACATAATTCCTAAGGTAATTATATCAAGTGTACACAAACAACAAGTATACCCATACAAAAAGTATACCCATACACCATTAACACATAATTCATAAGTTTATTAAATACATAAATAATTCTATTTAGAATATAGTGGTTGGAAGCTATATAGGGGTTTGGGGTGGCTGTCCAAGGGGGGTAAGGGATTTATAGGGGTGGGGGTGTTCTGGAGGATGGGGGTGTTTGGGGGGGGGGGCTGTCCCCAAAGGTATCTTGGGGGTGGGGTGGTGTCCAGGGGATGGGGGTGTCCAGGGGCTAGGGGTGTCCAAGGGGTAGGGTGGTGTCTAGGGGGGGTTGTCTAAGAGGGGTGCGATGGTATCCATGGGGGTTGGGGGCTGTCCAAAGGGGTGGGGTGGTTGTCCATTGGGGTGGGGTGTCTAGGGGGTCCAGGTGGTGGGGTGGCCTCTAGGAGGGGTGGGACTTCGTCTAGGGGGTTCAGGGTGTCCAGTGGGTGGGGTGGTGTCTAGGGTGTTGGGGGAGCTTTTCAGGGGTGGGGGTGTCCAGCGGTGGGGGTTGTCCAGTGGTGGGGCAGTGTCCAGGGGGTGTGGGGGTAGTCCAGGGGGTTAGGGGGTTGTCCAAGGGGGTGGGGTGGTGTCCATGGGGTGGGGGTGGGAAACCATGGGGGTGGGGGTGTCCAGGCGGTGGGGGGTGTCCAGGTGGTGGGGGGGGGGGGGGGCTATACACGGGGAGAGGGGGTGTCCCGAGGGGTGGGAGAGCTGTAGAAGGGGGTGGGTGCTATCTATGGGGGGAGGGGTGTCCATGGGGGTGGGGGGATGTCCACGAGGGTGGGTGGGCTGTCCACATGGGTGGGGGTGGGGCTATCCACGGGGGGGGGGGGGGGGGGGGGTTGTCCATGGGGGTTGGGGGCTGTCCACGGGGGAAGGGGGTGTCTAGGGGTGGTGGGTGGGGCTTTCCATGGGGGTGGGGTCTATCTAGGTGTGTCTGGGGTGTCCAGGGGTGCGTGGGGCTATCTAGGGGGTATGAGGTGCCCAGTTGGGTGGGTGGGTTGTCCACAAAGGTGGGCGGGCTGCCCATGGGGGTGGGCGGGATGTTCATGGGGGTGGGTGGGTTGTCGAGGGGGTAGGGTCTGTCCATGGGGGTGGGGGCAGTCCATGGGGGTGGAGTGGATGTCAAAGGGGGGTGGGGGTGTCCAGGTTGTGGGGGGTTGTCCATGGGGGTGGGTGTGTCCAGGGGGGATGGGGTGTGCAAGTGGTGGGGTGGTGTCTAGGAGGGGTGGGGGGGGGGGCTGTCAAGGGGGTCAGGGGTGCATAGGGAGTGGGAGGGGCTGTCCTGGGGGTTACGAGGTGTCCAGTGGGTGGGCGAGCTATCTACAGGGGTGGAAGGGCAGTCCAGGGGGGAGGGGTTGTCCAGAGGGTGGTTGGTGTCCAGGGGGTGGGTGGGGTTGTCCTGGGGGTTACGGGGTGTCGAGGGGGTGGGTGAGTTGTCTACGCGGGTGGCAGGGCAGTCCGAGGGGGGGGGGGGGCTACCTATTGGGTGGGAAGGATGTCCACGAGGGTGGTGGGATGACCACGGGGGTAGGGGCGTCCATGTGGGTGGGCTAGGCTGTCCAGGGGTTCGGGGTGTCCAGAGGGGTGGGTGTGGCTATCCAGGGGGTACATGGTCTTCAGCGGGGTGGGTGGGTTGTCCATGGGGGGGGGGGGGGTTCAATGAGATTTGGAGGGATTTCCACAGGGGTAGGGGCTATCCAGGGAGGTGGGAAGGCTATCCATGGGGGTGGTGGGTCTATTCAGGGGGTATAGGGTGTCCAGGGGGTGGGCAGGCTGTCGACGGGGGAGGTGGGGCTATCCAGGGGAGGGGTGAATCAGTCACATAAAATAATTAAGTCACATTTTATTATTTATAGATAAAAAATAATGATAATGTGACCTACCTAACGACACATATATTCAGGAAAAACAAATAAATAAGCATCAAAGGTCAGTAATATGAGTCAAAAGGATAATGAATCAATCTATCCCTCGTCACCATCACTATCATCTCCATCATCATCAATCTCAACCTCATCCTCATCATCGTCCCCATCATCTTCCCCACCCTCCACAACACCCTCCCCCTCACCCTCATACTCAGCCTCAGCCTCCACATCTCCCTCCTCCGCCTCGCCCTTCTCCTTGCCATCATACTCAGCCTCATCCACCTCCTTTCCTTCCTCCTCCTCTACCTTAACCTCCTCCTCACCATAGTCTCAACTACCTCTAGAACTGCCTCCTGGTGCACCATACACAGAACTCATCGATGATATATATTCATCACAAGCTGTTCTGGACTCTGGTTGAACTGTTGTACATAATACTTCCATCCGTTTCATAAATGTAGTGTTTTCCCTAGCAGGCTATTCTGCCATCTCTGTGGCGCTTTTTTTAGTTTGTTTTTCCTGTGCGTTAACCTGCTGGAACTTAGTGGCACTACAACTCATACATGAGGAGGGACAATACCTCATCAGAACTATACTCTTCCCAGGTCGGTAGTGTACTCTACTAGGGTGCTCATCTCCCAACACCTGATATAACTGATCATTGGCCCAAAATTGTCAGGTTCCTAGGCATCAAGGGCCTCCAAAGAAACCTGTTACCTATATAAATATATTATTAAGTTACAAAGTAGAGACTAAAATTTTAAATCTACAAAGTAAATCTTACAATCTCCTGCTGAGTCGGTTCATGAACCACACTTCCATCATTCTTCCTTCTACTCGAGCAAAATAGTTTTTCTTGAGGCACACATCCTTCTATATTAAATTTATGCCTCTAAAATGACATTGAATATAGGAAACCTTAATTAAAAATAGGATACCAATAATTAATTTCATAACTATAATTTTATAACAACTTTAACAATTGAATAAATTATGGAGGTAGTAATAGAAAGTGCAATCCGTAAAGATAAATTATAAACTATCATAACCGCATCCTCTCATGATCTGGCATCGTAGTACATCCCAATGTGTGGACATATTTTTAAGCATCAATTTTTTTTATTTCTTCTAGATGAATCCTAAATAAAATTCAATAATATTATTAATGAAAAACATGATAATTTTCATTTAAATATCTTTAATTTGATCAATACCTTAAATTAGATAGTCGTCCAATGAGTAATCATCTGTCAATACTATTGTAACAGGAAATCATCCATGATAGGGACCACCTCTATCTATGTGCTCACTCTAGCACGCCAACCAATGTACAACTCATACTTATATGCTATCCAAAGCTCTCATAAATCCTTTAGACGTGCTGGTCATGCACCCTCACCATCAAAGAAATTAAACCACAACTAATACCAAAATTTTTATTCATATAAATACAAAAAATAATATATTTCATAAAATAAAACGATTTTTGTACCCATATATCTACCCATGCTTTATCCTTGACATCATTTGGTAGCTTTCTTCCTGATAACGGGTAGACATGAATGATGTCGGAGTATTTTTCTAGCATTTCCAAAAGACTCTGACATTGCTACCCTGATTTTTCAATCATTTGATTATATTCATTTTAGTCCACCATCAACTGTGTTCGGCGGTTCCACACCGCATGCAAAAGTGTACACCCTCGCCCCTGCCTCCTATCAGTAGATGTACCTGTTATGAAAGAAAAATAAATATTTTATTAATACATGTTATAATGAAAATAAATAATGGTGTAAAAATTTATTCAGGTTGTATAAGTATACCTGCGATAGTATGATCAATGGGCACCGCTGGATCCGAAAAAACTAAAGGAACACCCTGTACAGATGGAGTGGGTCCCAATGTATGCTCCACAAGGACAGACTCTGGTGGAGCATGAGTCTAGGAATATGGAATATAAAATCTTAGAGAGAAGGAAGTAGAAGTAAAAGAAGATGACAGGGGTGGCTGGCTGAACGCTGGATGGGGAGTGAGAATCATAATCAGATATGGTAAATATGGGAGAGAAGGCTCAGATATAAAGGGTGGTGAATACATGGGAGGCCTAAATATCCTGTGTGTCCCTAACGACACACCAGGATCATAATGTGGGATGGGTGGTATGTCAGTGGAAGGGGTAGGGTCTAATCGGGTATGCTGACCAGATCATCTAACTCTCGTATCCCCCTCCTCATACGAACACCTTGTGTACTGGGACCACTACTAGGCTGATCATCAAATAAATTTCATTTAATAGATGGATCCTCGAAAAATGTTTAAAAAATAATAATCACATGACATTATATATTATTTAAATATACATATTTGAAATAAAATACTCACTATAGGCACTAGTAGTGGAATTCCTAGCTCAGTCATGTGACAATTGTTGTCCACAATCTGTTTTCATCACCTCTCTTAAATTGTATTCATTTCCTACATTTTAAAGCAAATATAGATGTAAATAGAAATGGATAACTAAGGTGTAACCCAAAAAACAAAATAAATGATGTGAAATAGGGGGATTCATGGATAATTTAACTATGCATTGTTTTAGGTGATCTTGAAAAGATATATAATGAAGTTAATAATTCGTTCAAGATGTAATAAAGAAATTTAATTTTTAGTAGGATGGTTATTTACTAAGTTTCATCAGTCTATTAAAATCATGGAATATTGATTCTATCGGATTCATAAGAGGTAAAGCAGTTGTCAAAATTAAGGAAAAATTTAATTTCTGTAGCCCAGGTAGATGATGCAGGTTTCAATACATGTTTTTCATAAGAATACAAACCATCATGTTTATTACTAGGTAAAATGTTTAGGAGAGGTCTTATAGTTTTACAAATTATATACAAATCACAGTTGAAGCATTGAAATGTTCACTAAGTTAGAAATGTTGGTTTCATAGGTTTGAATACAGTTCAATTACAAATTAGAAAATGAAATTCAAATAAAATTGCAATCAATAAACATTGAAAATTTACATAACAGTCTAGTTGGATACAACAAATTTATAATCAATATTAAATCAATTTGAATAGTACCAACCTTAACATCCCAAGTCGAGGTAAACCAAAATAATTGAGAACATGAATGTATGATTTTATATATTTCCCACCACAACTTTAGGTTCACAGTCAACTCTGACAATTGAGCTATTAGAGTCATAAAAAATAATAAATGGATCGTTTCCAATGGTAGTAGGGATGGTGTCAATTATATCATCACCATCATTTAAAATATGTCATGGAATTACTTCAATAATGACACT